>CM024595.1:18301156-18587646 GCA_014182565.1 Eucalyptus marginata | reverse complement strand
GATATGTCATTGTTCCACATTAAAGCCAGCCCCCAGCGATCCCAATCGAATTGACAACCCTCAAATTCTGGAATTTCAGCCGCTTTGTTACCCTTTCCACTGCTGGTTCTTTATTTTTAGTTTCCATTAAAAATACTAAACTTGGCTTTTCTTTAGCCACTAAGGCTCTAAGATGCTGGAACATCAGGGGAGTGCCTAAACCCTGACAGTTTCAGGTCAAGATCTTCATTTAAACCCCGGTGGCTTATTAGGGCTAGCCACCAAAGTCCACTTTTTCATTTCTTGGATTTGTTGAATCGGTGTTTCTTGGAGGGTCCCCTCATCAATGAGCTGAGAGTTAAAGCTTTGATGTTCATAGGGACTAAAGCATTTAATTTTTTTTGCCATGTGGGCCTTCTTGCCACTTCTTTCTTTCTTTTTGTTGCCATGACTTGCTTTTAGACTCGATGTTTCCATTACCATAAGGTTTTGCTCCCTTTGTACAGATTTAATGCCAATGAAGTGTGGGTCTAAGCTGTTGGCCCATTTGTAGTTGAGAACGCTTTTCTCTGGCACTATTACCAAGGCTAATTTATTCCTATCCTCCTGCTCGTTTTCTTGGTTTGTAGTCTGTTGGGCATACTATGAATTGGAGTTTCTGGAATAATTTCATCTATTTCAAGTTCTTGGCTCATTTCTCCATGAAAAATCTTCCAAAATGGATTGTTTTCCCTTGCTTCAGCCTTTATCCAACTCCCAAACTTCCCTACTTTGTTTTCTTCCAACCCTGATTGTTCGTAAGGGATAATTTTACAAAAGGTTGCATAATGTCCAATGCATCCACATGAGTAACAAAAGTGTGGGAGTCTTTCAAACTTAAAGTACACGCAGATTTTCTTATTATCCAAGTTTACAATGGTTCCAAACCTCAAAGGTTTAGAGAGATCTAGGTGCACCCTTGCTTTGCCCACATTTGCCTGACCAAATCATTTAGATTCCATCTTAACTTCCTGCACTTTGCCTATTGTCATGGCTATATCTATGATTGTTTGTATAGTAATACGACCTCTAGGTAGTCCAAGAATGTGTACCCAAAAATCACAGTGTGTAAAAACATAGGAGTGGTCAAGGGTGTCAGGATCGCATTGTTTTAGGATTAAGAGATTGCTAGAAAAGAACCAAGGGCCTGAAGATAATATTCTATTTTTTTCTGTTGCCAACTCAAAGGTAAAGGAGAATACCCCTGGTCCGAGGATATCACACATAACTAATTCTCATTTCCACGCCCTTTTCATTATGCTGAAGAAAGCTTGAAGATTCACATTTGGCTTCGAGTATAGTTTCCCTATGAGCGTTAATTCACATTCTCATTTTTTTTCTGCAAGAACGTCACCTCTAATGGTAACTACATCCTCCTCAGACCATAACTCGCCCAAACTTCTACAAAGGGCAGACAACCTCTTATCCTATCTTCTCCTTCATTCATGGCAATGTAATCAACAAGTACTAATAATGCCTATGTTTTGTTGCTTTCCTCAGCTATTAACAATTTGGAAACTGCCTTACACTTGTTTGCTAGGTTGGATTGCAGCGCAAAATGGGTTGCGGCCACTTTCCTTCCTCCCAAGGCTCCCGATCTTCAAATCTCTCGGAATAAGGGGAGTTGAGGACATACACTGGGTTGCTGCTCCTTCGAGCAAGATCTGGTTGCGGTCACTTGTCTTCTCCAAGTCGGGACTCTCGACCAACGAAACTCAAGGATTGAGGGGAGCTCTAGACAAAGAGAAGTGGGGTTACATTGTGAAGTAATCAAACAGTGATGGGTTTTTAGGGTTTTGTGTCGAAGAGCAGTGGATCTTCATTTTGGGAAAATGATGTTTTTGGTTTCTGTGATTTGGGTGGAAAGTTGAATGGGCGATGCGAATTTCTAGGGTTTTGTTTGGGCATACTATCCCATTTGGATATGGGGTAGCTCACCTGGGTGAGAGAGATTCTCCCATGGCGCAGAGAGAGAGAGAGTGCGAGGATGCTGTCCATTAAATGATGAATTGAATTGGCTAAGCATGAAAATATTAAGGATTTAATTGGTAAAATTGAAAAGTTTAAGACTGAATTAGTAAAAGTGTAACAAATTTTAAAAAAAAAATTAGACAATTTTCCCTTTTGTCCTGAAATTGATCAAACGATAGAAAAAGAAAAAAGAAGCCCAAATGGGATTGAATGACGAGAATCGAAAATCTTTAGCTTCTTTTAGTTTAGATACTTTGACATACATTCTTATCTAGCAATAGTAGGATAGCATAATCCGTGCACAAAGGCATGTGAGGAAGTGAATTATAATCATATATCAACAAGAATTCGATAGTTAACTGGGAAACCAGTTTTGTATGTATACCAACCTTGATATCCATGGTTATTTTGATCCATGTCGGTCAGCAGCGTAAGGCATCAAGAAATGTTAGTGCAAGTACAATGACGAAGTAGTCTTCTCTTTGCAAACGGACATTGATCATTCAAAATTATCCATTCTCGAAAGGGTTGGCAATCTGTGTGTCCTGTTTTGATGCATGCGTCATTCATCCTCAATTTTATTTAAATAATTAAACTCAAATTCTGGGCAACATGTCATAGCTGCAATGACATATCTTCTCTGTCCAAGGTAATATAATTAGGAAAAAAAAAAAAAAAAGGCCACGCTTTCCTCCTCCTCACCCAGCTTTCGGTCGATTGGTTGCGAATATAAACATCGGTCACATTCATTTTAAGATCTCTAAACGGACTTGCTGCCGAAAGCTCTTTCCCACCCCCGTCGCAGCTATGGCGAAAGAAAAAAGAGTGCTTCGGCTAGCGTTCATAAGGTCATCCTGAAAAGAGTTATGGGCTTTTGGAACTTTCCGGTTTATAACTCGCAAATGGCATTGCTTTCTAGCCCGAAAGTCAGAAGGATGGGGCTCGATTTGAGAAAAATCCCCCTCTAGTCCCAGCCCAAAAAAGATGAGTTTGTCCGGAACCAGATTTGGAATCGGATCATCCGACAGAATCCGGTCTGAGAGACTCTGACTGACTCGCCTCGTGTAAGATCAGAGACACATCCCAACGCTTGGTTACTGCACAGCCTCGTGTGGACATGAAGAACTTGACGTGACTCAATTGAATTGCTGTCCTTGTGCAGGCTCTCGACATGGCAAGCGAATCTTTTCCTCTGTTTTCATTCTGTCTTTTTGCTACCATAATCACAGCGGTGCTGTTAGATAAAATAAAATAAGAAAATATATTTAAGCTCTTTTAATGAAAATATAGACGACTTCTCTATCGTGGTAAAATAAACTTTGTTATCCGATTTAAGTGAGGTCGGGTGAAATTGAACCCGATGCCATTAGAAAAAAGTGCTGAAAAAAGTTCTAAATTTGTTGCATTGATATCAATTTAGCCCGTTCGTTTCACGGAAAATATTTTCCGGAAACGTTTTCCCATTTTCCGACGTTTGTTTCACGGAAAATGGTCCTAAAAAATGTCTTCTAAATTGGGGAAAATGTTTTCCACTTTTGAAAAGTGGAAACGTTTTCCTCACTCGATCTCTCTTATCACACACTTCTACAAATCATCACTTCCTCCCTCCCCTTTCTTCTTCTTCTTTTCTTTTTTATTCGAATTATTTTTAAATTGTATTTTCCTTTTTTATTCGAATTATCTTTAGTTTCCTTTTCCTTTTCTTTCCTTTTTCTTTTCTTTTTTCTTTTTCTTTTCTTTGTTTCTCATCTTCTTATTTCTTTTGGGTCATCGGTCGTCACCAAAGTGAACCTCAAGCTCGTCGATCTCAAGCTCGCGCTTGTCAATCATGAGTCTCGAGCTTGACGCTCACACTCGCCGTCTGGTGAGTGGAAAATATTTTCCTCACCGAACACCGAAAAATATTTTCCGAAACATTTTCGGGTTTTAGCCGAATACAAAAATATTGTCATTTTCCGGAAAATGACTTCTGAAAATATTTTCCGGAAATGGCTTATTTTCCGCGAAACGAACGGACCCTTAATAATAAAACTTTTCATCATGCATTGATTTAATGTCAATTTAGCCATTTTCAATTGATTTTGACTAGATATTACTGACGTAAACATTGCCTAGCCTACGTGACACCATTGATGTTGACATTAACAAATTTTGATGTTATCGATTTTTTCTTTTTTTTTTTCTTATGTTTTTTTCTTTTTATATATATTTTTGCATTTCTTCTTTCTTTTGCTGGTGACCAACCATTGGCCATAACTAAGCTAGCCTCACCTAGGCAAGGGTCACTATTGTTTGCCATTGGCCAAGGGCTAGCAAGGGCTCCCCTTGGCTAGCCCTTGCTCAAGCCAAGGTGGCCTCGCTCGAGCAAGCCTCTCTTGTGGTTGGCGATAGTGACCCTCACCTAGAGGCTAGCCTGCTCAGCCATCGCTTGTGGTCGATGACCGATCACCGACAAAAGGTTTTAAAAAAAAAGGCAAAAGAATTAAAGAAAGAAGAAAAAAATCAGAAAATAACAAGAAATTAAAAAATATCAAAATATCAAAATAAAAAAATCATCCATGTAGGCTTGTCAGTATCTACATCGACAACATCGAATCAAAATTAGTTCGAAGAACTTAATTGGTACTAATTCAAAAGGGTTAGGACTATATTAGTACGATTAAAGGATTATGATTAAATTTGTATAAATACAATTGATTTAGGACTTTTTTGGCATTTTTCCCGGTGTCGTTTGTCTTGAGCATAACATGGTTTGAACCCACTTTCAAAAAGTCAAAAATAAAAAGAGAAAGAAGAAGATGGTTCGAACCCATAACATTGTTTGAATCCACTTTCAGCAAGTCCAAAAGAACAAAGAAAAAGAAGATGGTGTGAACCCACCACTGGCTTTGAGCTAGCAAATTGGGTTCAACTCATGTGATTTTGTGAGATAATATGCAATGCTTTCAACTCTATCGTAGTTACCAAAATTTTTAATTAGTACTGCATAAGAGAAATTAAACTCCATGCACTTGAACTTTTAATAATTTTAATTTCCGACCTCCTCCTACTCCCTCCTCCAAATCCAAATCTCAATTCCACCGTTGATTGTCTATTTCCTACTCGTATTCTTTATTTACGGGAAATTCCGAGGGTGGAGATTGTGAATATGTTGAGCAGTGGGGGACATGAGCATGGAAAGTACCAAACGCATTCAATTCACATCATTATTGCTCCAATAAGACATACTACCTTCTCATCGATGCCTCCTGACGTGTACGACGGAGGGCTGCTCTCTCCATCACCTTAAAACTTCGGTAGCTCAACCGATGGAGGGCAGTTAATAAAGGAAGCTTAGATTTTTTTTTTTCTGGACTGGAGGCGACGTCGGGATACTGTGTGTGAGCAGTCCAATTGAGTCACTCAGCCATTGGGGTTCCTTTGTAGTGGGAAAATTGTCATGAATTTTTTGAACTTATTGTATTTTTCTTAATTTAATCATAAATATTTTAATTATATCAATTGAGTCATAAATCTTTTCATATTTATCCAATCGAGTCAATCTAGTTATAAGGCATGGCAGCTAGGGTTGACATAGAAATTTTTTAATAATTTTTTAATTTTTCTATTATTTCTTTTCTTTTTCTCTATTTTCCTTCTTTACTTATTTTTTACCATGGCCAGCAAGGGACCATGGGCGAGGGTTGCGATTGCCCTCACCCAAATCTAGGTGAAGTCATCATGGTTGTAAGCAACGCCAACCTCGCTAATGGCCAATAGGAGTGGTTGGTTCCCTATTCCCAAAATTGGGAACCATATAGGGAACCGGGGACTGGACCACCTTATTGGTTCAGTACAATGACATTGGTCATTTTTTGTTTTTTTGGTAGATTTGACATTTAAAATATTGAAAATCATGTTGAAAGATTCATTGGATATGGACATTATTGATCACACCCTTTTGGTATGTATAAATAATTTCCCTATCCCTTTAGAGTGATTGCATAAAGATTCCCAAAAGTGCATATATGTTTTATTTTATACCATATGCATATGAGTTAAAAACACCGAGCTTGGGAAATGGTCTTTGTCCGCTGCTACGGCATTGCTTCATTCATTAAATAATCCCAATTCACGCAACCAACTCCCTAAAGACCTAGTGCTAACTGCTATAGATATGTTATCTCCCCTTTATGTAATATCTCCATCTTATTATATCAATTAATTTATGCAATAATGTATATATAGTTGGTCCGGTCCAATCAGTTACCCTCTTGGAATGGGAAACCGGACCACCCGAATACCGCTTCCACTTTTAGAAATTGAGAATCGGATCGATACTCTTGGGAATTTGACCAACTAGCGGGTTTGGTCCAATCTAAACGGTTCCCAATTCAAACAATCCATTTTGCACACCTCTAATAGCCACTGAGGGCATGATGACCCTTACTAGCCACTGTAAAAGGAAAATATTAAAATAGGGAAAAAAGAAGAAGACAAAAAAAAAGGGAAAAGAGAAGAAGACAAAAAAAGGGAAAAGAAAAGAAAAGAATAATTAGAATGAACAAAAATATTGAAAATTTTAAAAAAATATTTACATTAATAATGATCGTGTCATATAGGACGATCGACATCCATGTTAACGATTTTTTTATTAAAATTGACCGAATCAACTCAATTAGTAAAACATTTAAATTGGTAAAAGCGTAATAGATTTTTCAGATAATTTTGTTCTCTATAGTTGGTACCAAAATATCAATCGTTCAATCAAACCAAAATGCACGTTGAGGTACGCAGGGAAGCATGTGAGAGCATATTCTCGGGGCATTTACAACCTGCATTAGTGTGTACCCTTGGCTTCTTTAATGTGTCCTTGGTTCAAGAGAGCGACTGCAGCTGTGGTACATCACCTAATGATGCGCTGAAATCTCCTTCGAGATCTCCCATGATTGCTCGAAAGACAATCTCCCTCAAGAGTTTAAAAAAGTCAATCACCTTGTGCTTGCGGGTTACAACTCGTTTAAAAATAAAGCATATTTTATTATTGTTCAGGAACACGAATGTAGAGCTTGCTTACCTGGAAATCCACGAAACACCGGTAAAGCTCCATAAACAGGTCAAATCCAGTCATTTGATGTGTGTGCGGAGGACTCAGACCAATTTCCACGAAATCAATGGAATTTAAATATGTGACCTTTAGTTCTCGATCTAGAATGCCCCAAAAGCCAAACTATCTAGGTTACTTTTAAATTTGTATAGTATCTCTCGATAAAGTTGTTAATATCTCATGTTTTGAAATTCTTTCCAATCAAATTAATTTTTCATGTTTTAATTACACAAACCCTTTCTCTTCCCTATAAGCACTTATTCTATCCCTACTATGTTTCACGAGTAAATTTTTTTTTGGATTAATACCTTAGAAAACTCCAAACCTGGTTAAAATTTACCCAAAACTTTTTTTTTTTTTTTTACCATGAAAAACCCCAAACTAGTACATCTATGACAAATTTACCCTCAAACTATTTTTTTGACCATGAAAAACCAAAAACTGATACACTTGTGACAAATTTATCCCGATTAACCATAAAAAACTATAAATTGGTACATTTATGACAAATTTCCCCAAAACTAATTTATTCGATCGCAGAAAACCCCAAACTGGTAAATTTATGATAAATATACCCTCCGCTAAATTGGATTAATATTACAAAAAAATCATAAAAATTATAAACTGTGACAAACGAAACGTAAAATTCCAAATTGATATACCGGTCAACTGTCATTTGTCATTTAACTTAATAATTTGATAGTAAAATTTAACGAAAACTAATAAAAGGTAAATTTGTCAAATGTACTACCAAAGGTATTTGGGTTTTTGGTGGTCAAAAAATAATTTTGGTAAATTTGTCACAAGTGTATCAGTTTGGGGTTTTTCAAGATATTAACCCTTTTTTTTTTCTCATTTATTTGGTAATTTAGCCTGGCATGTTAAATAATGCTACCCGATACCTACATGACATTGATCTTCTCTTACATTGAACAGTTTTTGTTTGTTATTCATGAACAATAGTTAAACAAATTGTTATGGATCAGATTGGGTCAGTAGACCTAACTCGAGTAAATGAAACTCCCTCGCGTTACACCAAATGAAGACCGACTTATTCTTTTAACAACAAAAATGTGCACTTTATATGTTTAAAATCTAGACCTATGGAATTGTTTTGAAATTTGACAATTTATAATGTTATTGGAAAAAAATTAAAAACAAAAGATTTTTCGATCCACAACTCAAACTGGCCCGAGCTCTACTGAGTATATTTGGCACAAAAAAAATTTCAGCCTGCAACCTGAATTGGCCCTAGCTGTAGTAAGTATATTCAGTCTTGAAATTTTTTCTTTTCTTGAGTCGAGTCAATAGACTGGATCAAGAAAAGTTAGGCCAAGTCTTTTCAAGTTAGGCACAAATTGCTTCCAAGCTCAACTTGTCCAACTTATTGAAGCTTCAGAGTCATTTTTTGAGCAATCAAATAAAAAACTATTATATCTTTTAAAGCACCAATTGTTCTCTAAATATGTATAATTAACACTTCGAAAATAAAATTATTGAAAACCGAATATTTGCTTATGAAGAATGCTTAACAAGTGCCTTGTGGCATTTGACTAGAAGACCCTTTATAATTATGCTAAGAAGTTAATCAAGGATTACGCGCTCTAATTATTAAAAATATGACTTTTATAGGACGCGTTGTATCGCTTTGTCACTACAGGTCCTTCGGAAGTGCACCGTCCACATGCGTCCCCATCACGAGCAAAATGAAAAGGAATTCAAGGGACCGCCTCCGAGAAGTTATCTTCTAGAGTGCGGACCATAGAACAATCATAATTTAAATTATTTACAATGGAACAAATAATTATTATTTTCACTTTTTACAATTATAGGGTCTAACATGTTCATGCCGGAATTTTTTTGCAAAAAATAAAAATAAAAAAATCTAATGCTAGATAATTATAAAATTAAGAACTCAAAGGTTAGTCATATACTATTCATAAACCTCAATAAAGTGACAAAGATAAAATTAACCATCTAACTATAAATTTGACAACCTAGATTGTACCAGACACATTTGGTCCCGACTTTTTTCCTTTTTAGGTCGGACAAAGAGATCGGGTCAAGAAAAGTGATGCTAAACACATCCGAGAGGAACCAAAGGTGCCAAAAGCCCTTGTAGGCCCGACCCGCCCAACTTGGCCTTGTTCCTTCGAAGCTTCACGAACTTTTATTAAGCAACCGAATAAGGAGCTACTATATTTTTTTTTATTGAATTGATTATCCCTGCAATATGCACAATCAACACTTTTAAAAATTAAATAATAAAAACCAAACATTTTTCGTGAAAAAGGAAAAAGAAAAAAAGATTGGTGTTGCGCAGAAATTGTCTAGAAGATCCTGTACGAGAATGGCTAGAAGTTAAGCCCCGGATTAGCCACTCCAATTATTAAAAATCATGACTTTTACAAAGGGGACAACCTAGGACCAAATTGTACCGCCCTGTCGCTCTAGATCTTTCCCAAGTGCAAAACTGTTCACGCGGGTCGCCATCACGCACCCAATTAAAAAAAAAAGAAAGTCAAGATCTCGCACGCGTCTCTGACCGCGTCTAGGAAGTTTTTTTTTTTTTTTTTGTTCAGGACCACGTCTAGAAGTACCGACAACAACACAACAATTATACTTTGAATTTTTTCACAATTAAAAAAAAAAGGAATTTTATTTTTTATATTAAAATTGGTTGAGAAGACTAGGGACGAGCATAATATAATATACAGTCCCGACTTTGATAAAATGCATTGATTATATGTCGGATCTCAATTCTATTTTGAACTCTCTTTTTTTATTGAAAAAAAATCTCGGACTTTCACTATTACCCCAAGTATGCCTGCACATATGAAAAATCGCCATTAATTTATTCAAATAATTAACATTAGAATTAGTTAGGGGTGTATTATTTCATCAATGCCATCATCTTTGTATTGAACAATAACAACCTCTTGATATTGGGATTTTTTTAGGAAATTAACCCCTTGATATCTCTATAAGAAAAAAAAAAACATCTACATTAAATTTGATATTGAGTGATGATCTTTGTGTACGGATTCTATGTAGCGATTATGAATGAAGATCAATTGCAAGGGAAACTATAATTAGAAGCGAGCAATATTAATCATTTCAAATCATTCGCTTTTATGGCAAGATACTCATGAATCAATTATACCCGCGGTTTCTTTTTCCCAGGGTAGCGTTCTTGAGAGCGCACTAATCTATATTGACTTGGTAAATTTATAATCTTACTCATGGAGCACTCTAACAAGCAATAATATAACGTGCATATCTTCTATATCCATATATTAACCTAGAAAATCATTTTGTCTCACCTCATTATCTCTCATTTATTCCTTAGAAACTTTTTTTTTCTCCCTTGATTGCAAAGCGGGGAGAACAAAATATAAAATTGACCAAAGAAAAGTACAAAAACCAAGAAATCGGCGACCCCACCTACTACTAAAAAGTGCACTCGGTAAATTACTCAATTGTCTCTACTGAATAATCAACTTCACCCTTGCGCGTCTCTCTTATCTTCCTTCAAAATCTTTAATATTTTTCTAGCTTAAACATTGAGTTTCACTTGCTCAGAAAAGCAGCAAAATGTTCCTCAATAGTATTTTCCTTCGGAAGAATAACTTGTGCAATGGTAAAACATGAAAATAATTTATTGTCAATTCTAATGATAATTGACCAAGGAGTGCAAACTATCTGGTCGCACCTGTAATACGTGCATGAAAATCAGTACTTTTATGACGGAATCGATTAGAAATTTTTTCATTTCGGAAAAATTAATGTTGTTTTTTTTTTTTTTTTTTTTTTTCTGAAGAGAGAGAAACAAGAGAGAAACCGCCATTAGAGAAGGGGAGGGGGCCTTGTATAAATAAAACGCCAGGTGAAACCCTCCCCCTATTACTGTGCGTGCTTTTCTTTAAACTTCACCTCGTGTTTCATAACTTCCGAAGCACCCCCTTTAGACGTTGCTCCCAAAGCCTAAAACCTCTGCGACCCTGTCGCTCTCTCTCTCTCTACCTCTCTCTCTCTCCTCGTGGTGATCGCAATTCGGCAGCCGATCGCTCCGTTCTTGGACGACCCTCGTTTCCTTTGCCGCCAACGAGGGCGGGGATCGTTCGCTCGAGGAGTTCCCTCTCCGAGGGGTGGGTGGCCCTTCTTCTTGTTCTTGCTCTGCTGCAACCGGCAGAGAATTTTTCTGGGGTTTTTGTACACCCGGTTTTCTTTTTTTCCGGGGGAGTCTTGTCGGGTCGAGGATGGGCAGTTGGAGGGGACAGAGGGGTTCTTCTCGTCATCAAGGTGGTCAGGGGACCAGATCGCTGGCAAGAAAGCCGCCGCTCGGTAATATTTTATTTCTCTGTTCCTTTTTCTCTTTCTTTTTTTCCTTTCCCTGTGAATCTGTGATTGATTATCTCTGTCTGTCTTAGTGGTTCGTTGGTTTATCTTTTTCTTTTTTCTTTCGATTCTTTGTCTGCAATAATGTTTGCTTGCTTCCCCTGTTAATGTCGGGTTCGTACTTGTAAAGGCTGTTTTCTTTTTCTTTTTTTCTCCCCTGTATTAATCTTGATCGTACTTTAGAGATATACGGTCTGGTGGCAGTTGAATGGCTTCTATTTGCAAAGGGGATCGTGTTTTTACGGTGGTTGGGAGTCTTTTTTCTGGTGAACGAGAGAGTAATTTCAGTGTGTTGGAGTTTGAAGTTGAGAGAGTTGTATGACTGAGCCGATTGCGGACTGGATGTCACGAGCGGCTTGAGATTGATTGTTGGTTCGTTTCATTGTGTGGAGTTTGGCATTGGGTGTTGTTTGATTGTTATACTGCCTTGCCGCCGTGTCTCTTACTTGGGATGATTTGGGCTGTTTGTTACGAATTTAGCATTGTCATATAGGGAAAGAGGTGAATTGGCACTGAGTTTTTATCATCTGATGGTGTGGTAGAGTGTGTAACTTTTCCAGTGTGGATGATATTATATCTTGCTAGATTGGGTCATTGTTTGTACTAGATTTGCATAAATCAATCACTTTTTTTTCCCCTGGCTTTTGTTTGGAAGTTGCGTCTTGAGTTGATGAACTATAATGACGGTTTTTTTCATTTACAGGCTGTTGGCAGCCGGCCGTGCCAACATGGGAGAAGGAATTCTGCAAATCGGTTGGCTCAGTTCCCTGGGGCAGGCTCTTGGATGCAAAGAAGTACTTGCACATACATGACAAGGTAGTTAAATGGAATGACTCAGCTGTTGAGGAAGCGTTTCACAACGCAAAGGAACGTTATTGGGCAGAGATCAATGGGCTTCCATGTGGTATCTCTCTGCCTGATCCAGATATCCATATAGACAAAGTAGATTGGGAATCCAAAATGGACCCTGAACTGCTTCTGGACTTGGAGCGAGGACCTGAGGCTTTCTATGGCAGTAATAGCAGTCAAACAGTTATCTTTGGCAATGTCTTATCTAATTTATCCTTTGCATGTGATGGATGGGGAGATGTTGAAGAGGAATGGCCAAAGGATCAGACATCTCGGAAGGTCATCGATGATTGTGTGGGTGGCGAAAATGTTTGTGGAGCTGATCCCGCGGAGCAAGTCACAGCTGATGCTGATGCTCTTCGGGGCTCGAAGCAGGGCCATTTTCAGGGCCAGAATCAGTGGGTTGGCAGACAAGAGGATTTAGAGAATGACAAAGACAAGACCGTCGACAATTGGGACAACTGGGATTGGGATAAGATGAATAGAGAACTCAAACCTGCGGGGTGCGGAAATACACTCGGAGTTGATTCTGTGGACCGAGATGCAGCTGCTTGTGACCCGCTTTGGGGTTTGAAGCGAGAATGTTCTCAGGGGTGGACTCAGGAGGTCAGTGCTCAACAGGATTCTGATGTAAAGAATCATAGTAAGTTGGAGAACGGCCATGATGGAACTGGCAACAACGGGGACACATGGGATTGGAACAACATGAATAGAGAACTCAAACACAAATCGGGCGGAAAAACATATGGATCTAGTCCTGTGGAGCGAATCGCAGCTGATGGTGACCCTATTTTGGCTTCAAAGCAGACCCCATCTCAGCAGTGGAATCAGTGGGTTAATACTTCAGAGAACAGGCAATATATAGCCAGTGACAATTGGGATACCTGGGATTGGGATAAGATGAATAGAGAACTCCAACCTGATAGACAATATATCCCAAGACACAAGCGCGTAGGATTTGGCCGGAATGACAAGCAAATAAGGTATGGATGGAACCACGGTAAAGGGATGAAGCAGAATAATTTCGTTTATTGATATTTGTGCTGCAGTCTGCATCTTATAGTCTAATATTCTTTGAGATCCCTTACTCCTCTGTATCGTGGATAAACAGGGGTAAGGTGACCGTTTTTTGTCTGCGGTAATTAGCATTGTTTTGTTGGGCTGTACATGTCATTCTGTGTATTTCGTATAGTTTTAGAGCTGAGCGGAGTCTGTTTGGCAGTAGCTTAGTAATTCATGTTGTGTTCACAATTTTATCTGACGAGTCTGGGAGATTTGTCAAGTCTAAGCGTTGGTTACTTCTGGTTGCCCTACGTAGTTCCTTTGCTGTAATGATCCATTATGAAGTATAAGCACGAGCAGTTATTACAGAGTTGTGTCCTGAAAAAGGAATGCCATTCAATTCATTGGATCTCCAGTTCTTTTTTCCTTGGTAATCTTCACTTTCTGCTACTTTTGTAGCCTCTATGCATTGAAGCATAAGGTATAAGCAAGTCGTCAGGCTGCTTCTGTCTTTGCAAAGGCGATCCTTGTCGCTGCTTCGGAACCGGCAAAAACATGTTTCCTCATGGAAATCTATATGAAGGAAGGACACCACTTTGGCATAAACTAAAGGAGCTTCGCATTTAGTGGATTCTGAGCAAAACTGAGAGATGATGTAAAATTTGTCGAATGAATTAAGGTTGCTATTTTCTCATTTTGAAAGATTTGTATATAATAATGACATACTCTTCCATTTATGTTAATAGAGAAGCCGAAAATCTATTTAGACAACTAATTAGGGTATAGAACAAGTTGTCAATTTGCAAATAGTTTGATATGACATTAAGACATGGAATTTACAGGCATCAGCGTATTTCAGATGATTGTTCCAAAGTTTCCTGTTCCTCTCATCCATCTATTAATGTATCCAACACTAAATTGAAATTAAAAAGTAATAAAATTATGAAATTGTATAGATTGTTCACTTATTAACTGGAGGAACAAAAAATGTCTGTATGTGGGGGACACCTTCACAATGTGTTTACATGATCAAAGACATACATACTCTGTTATTGAAAAAGAATACGCATTGACGTGCATATATATGTGTGTGTGTGTGTGAAAATTTGCTACAAAACTAATTTTAATACGAATACATATTATATGAACATAATAAGGGATCAAGCGCGTACCTAGTACGCTTGTACCACGGACAGCTAAGTGATTCTGTGAGTAATAACTACCTTCATAAAAAGAATCATTGATGATGATTCTGTGAATAATAACTACCTTCATTAAAAGGAAAACTGATGATATGAGACGTGCCAAATCTTAAAATGACACATAATCTTGTATCCGCTAAGTAAATATTTTCTCACTTATTAAAGACATAAAAAAAAAAATGATATGTAGGGGTGAGTATCGATTCAGGGTCAACTCTTAACCAACCTTGGACCGGCCGGGTTTGGTCTTTGTTTGATTCCCAAAGGTATTGGGCCGATTCTTTATTTTGGGATTCTTAAACTCTGTACTATGTGAGTTGGTTTTAGGTCTTGAGACTTTAGGATTGGTTCAACCCGGATCAATCTTGTATATATTGTACATAACATATATTATGTATATTATATAATATATAATATATTGCATATATTTGTCTGCTCTTAATCCTCGTGCCTCCACTTCTATTCTTTCTCATGCGGTTCTGTTTTGTAAATCAGAAAAACCTAGCCCAGATTCGACCAAAAAAAAATATAGAAACCTCTTCACTCACTTCATGAGCATAGCTCAACTGATGAAATTGATCGCCTCTTTTCGCCCGCCTCATGAACACAGCTCAATAATCCCAAATGGAGATTTTTATTGTTATCTTATTTTAAATTTATGTTTGATATGTAGTGATATTCATAATTTGGTTACTCAATGTCACATTATTAATGGATATATAATTTGAAAGAGTATGTTCATTCTTTCAAAGAAAACAAAAAAATGAAACAAAAAAATAATAGGTTGGTCGCAGGTTGACCTAAAATTGGACTGGACCCATAGGTTAGTTCGCATCTTGGTCCCAAGCTCAATAGGATTGTCTTCGGTCTCAAAGATTGAAGACCAACACTGTGTAAGTTGGTTTATGATTAGGTACTAGACCGACCCAACTTGGATCATGCTTACCTCTAACATACATGGACTTTTACTGGACGGACAAAATACCGAACATCGAGTCATTCATCTATGCAAATTGACGAGTTCACTCTAGATCGTCGATTTGGAACACTGTTTAATAGTAACATTCATAATTTTCTAGGAGGCACATCCTAGCTGGCAAGTTTAGCGGCAAAACTTGGAGAAATCTGTACAATAACACATATTCGGGCCATTATGCTTCCTTTATATATCTTACCATCTTTACCACCAATTAAGCAGATTTATTTTTCTATTTTTCTGGTAAATAAATAATAAGAAGAACATTCGTTGGTATATTAAGATTGATTTGTAAAGTTAGTATAATGTAGTAAATTTGAGTTGAATATGGTTTGCTTAATTATGGATTCAGTCATAGCTGGTCACATAACTTAATATATTAATTTAAGAGGTATGCATACTGGAAGTCTTCCAACTCGTCACAAAATTGCAATTAAGTTATACAATTTTCAAATGCAATTAAGTCCTATAACTTGTTATGAAAGTATAATTGAATCCTAAAACCCTCAAAATGTGCAATTAAGTCTTTTCATTAACTTTGTCGAACTTGACAAATGGAAAATACTAACAATTTTAGAACTTGATTACATATTGACAAGTTTTATGATTTGATTACACAAACTTGACAAATTTTAAGACTTGATTATAATTTTTGAAAATATTATGACTCAATTGAACTTTTGTGATAAGTTGTAGGACTTAATTGCCGTTTTTGAAAGTTTTAAGATTCAATTGCACTTTCATGGCAATCAACACTTTCAATACACTTATCCCTTAATTTAATAGATCGATTTTAATGTACCCACAATTGCGTCTAAAAAAGTAAAGTTAATTTGATACATATAGTGCAGCTAGGGCCAATAGAGTATCCTAATTTTTATTTTTGCTAATATCCCTAGGTAATCCCTCTCTAGAATTGGATACTATTTGCATTTTGATTTTCAAATTTGAAGGAGTTGATATTGCCAAAACTGCTTATTTAACTAAATTTGTTAGGCCGAAAAATGGATATAAGCGAGTCATGCTATGAGCATCGGCGAACTCTTCCTTTATCTCTGTCAAGTTTCTCCTAAATTTCTATATGAAACTCTGTCTATTATATTTTCAACCAAGGATTCTCTAGGCGACATTTGTACGGCCCTATTTGGTTCGATGTAGAAGGGGCTTTGGGGCTCTATTTGGGCAAAATCGAAGGTGTTTGGTTCAATTTTTTGAGCACTTTGGGGAGATTATCTCCAAGGGGGTCTTTGGGGGAATGGAGGTTCCGGGAATGCAACTTCCATTGACCGTGTAAAAGTATCACGGTTCACTCGGCAACCGTCGGCCAAGGGTCGCCTGACCCCGGCAATCGTCGCCGGACCTCAGGCAACGCCTAGGTCACACGACCCAGGCAATCGTCGCCTGAGGTCGCGCTACCCATGATTCATTTACAAATGCAAATTTTACCAAACGGTATTTTGGCAAAAGTTATATCTCAATGCAAATTTTACCAAATGATATTTGCCCCCTTCACCCAAAGGTATTTGCATTTTGGCAAATACATTCCCCAAAAGCACAAGCTCTTATATCTAGGTTATGCATCCGCCATTGACCAAGTGTAAAAGTATACACGGCTCACTTGAACATTGTGCATGATTCTTTGTTTGGCTATTACTAATTTAGTACCTAGAAAAAGCACAAAGACAATGCAATGTAAATGAGGCTAAAATTTTAACCATTACCATAGTCAGCCACTCATCCTGCGAATTATACCCCAACATTTTCCCCAGGTGTGTACATAAATCAGAGAGTCGGTCCAAAAGTCTCTCTCATCTATTGATTTACTAAAGATTTTGATGCCAGACTTAGCTACATATGTGAGGTATGTGTGCGAGCGTCTACTTATTCATTGGAAATATGTCATCATCCATGTCTAATATGAAATTTGGATTCTTCTTCTTTTTTTTTTCCTTCATTTTTTTCTTTTTTTTAAGTTAGAAAGATGACCGAATCGAAAGTTGCAGTTACCGACACGAATTGGATGAAATTGGCTGATTTATGTTGCTTTTTATGTGTGATTCAAATAATGAGCATTGCCCACAAAACTCACTGTGTTACATGGCTTTCCTATTACGAGGGTCAACAATTTTGGAAAACATTTTGCTTTTTCTTTTTTCTTTACCAGCAGGCATGAGTGTCGGATTTGGATTCTGAAATTTGTTTACTTTTCTTGGAAACACTCGATAAAGAGTCGCAACCATATGGGAACGACATCTATGGAATTGACTTGAAATTTGAAGGCTCAAATGGAAATAAATATCAATAAATTGAATGACTAAGAAAGTTCGTTTTGATTTATTTTTGGATGAGTAACTCGATGGTAATTGTCCTTTTCTGCTAGTTGACAAAACAAGTAAATGTTCGGCATGAAAAGAAGGTATAAAATTATGTCGGAAAAACAATAATGCCTGTGCATGAATTTGATTCACCGGCCTTGGATGAGGACCGACCAAAAAGGAAATTGTAATCCCAATCAGAAGTTGAGGAGCTATATAAACACCGGATCGCCGCCCAGAGTACCGTGTGCTTCTTATGATTTCACCTCGAGTTCAATAATTTCAACTCACCTTCAGACGTTGCCTACAAGCCCAAAACCTCTGCAACTCTAACCCTCTCTTGCGTAGGCATCCCAAAAGGTAAAGGAGGTGTGCAGAGGTTTCCTCGAGCCGGACGGAGATTGGCCCTCAAGTGCAAAGGAAAAAGGGAGCTTGACTGCAAGACCCACCCGTCGAGCAGGACGAAAGTCGGCCTTAGTGATCTGACGGCAGTTCTGCAACTTGCCGGTCACATTTTTGAACCACCTCATTATCTTTTCCGGCCAAAACCTCAAATTGCCATTTGAAAGTTTCTCTGACAAGTGCCCTCCTGTTCTTGCTCTGCAACCGCAAGATCCTTTAAAAAATTTTTTTATCAGATTTAAGGGGCGTTTTGGAGTTGATTATGGACGGTAGGAGGGGACAAAAAGGTTACAACCGTCATCAAGGCACTCAAGTTAATAGATCGTTTGGAAGAAAGCTGCCTATTGGTAATATTTATATGTCTCTGCACTCCTTTTTCTATGATTGACTTTGTCTGATTACCCGAAAGTTGTTTAATTTTTTCTTTTCAAAGTTCTTTTTCTGCAATAATGTTTTCCTTCTGTTTTGTTTTCTTTTTCTTTTCCACGATTGTTATGAGAGGTGTTGTTATTTTTCATGGTAGTAGCCTAGTAGGCAGTCTTTTTTTTGTTGAATATGGAATAATTTCCTGTTATAGATAAAACAATCTAATGTGATTTTGGAGTTTAAAGTTGAAAGTGGTATGACCTACTTGACCTACTTGTTCGTGGACTGGACATTATTTGAAGTTGTCTTAAGCTGGTGAACTGATGATGGTTTCGTTTGCTTTTAGCAGGCAATTGGCGGCCAGCCGTTCCATCCTGGGAGAAAGAGTTCTGCAGATCTGTAGGGTCAGTTCCCTGGAAAAAGCTTGTGGAAGCAAAGCGGCACATGTGCATATATGATAAAGTGCTTAAGTGGGACGACTCAGCAGTCGAGGAGGCGTTTCGCAACGCAAAGGAACGGTTCTGGGCAGGGATCAACGGAATCCCATGCAGCATCGTTTTGCCCGATCCAAATCTCTACATCGATGAAGTAGATTGGGCATCCAAAGTAGACCCCGAGCTGCTTTGCGACTTGGAGCGATGGCCTGAGGCCCTCGATGGCGGCAATAATAGTGGGACAATTATCTTCGGTGATGTCTTAGCAGATCCACGGGTGAGTACTCACGAGGATCCCGATCAAAAAGACGGCCATAAATTCAAGAGCGGCCTAGATATTGTCCATGACAATTGGGATATGTGGGATTGGGGTGACCCAAATGGGGAACTTGAACCTGCTAGGCCCTACGTTAGCAAACACAAGTCCTTAAGATTTGGCAGGGATAACAATAGAATGGATTACAGATGGAACTGTGGGAAGGGGTGAAGCAAAACTAAGAATGGTTGTTGCCTTCTTAGTTTCTTTGTTGTAATTCATGAACTTGTAAACGACAAGCGACTGCATGTATATCAAGATGTACCCTGAAAAAGAAACGACACTTAAGTCGATGAATATCATATTATTTACATGGTATGTTTTTGAAGCACAGATATAGAGCATGATGTTTGGTCGCTAATATTTTGATGACGGCAGCCTTTCCCGCCGATGCTTGTCCGATGAACGGACTAGTCAGGATGCTTCATGTTTCATTGAGATGCAAATGAAAGAAGACGGGAGATAAAACAAAAGAAAGCTGTAGAATAGTAACAAAAATTAATAAAAGCTCGTATTTTTTTTTTTTTTAAATGTTCCAATCTCAAATTAAGTACACATCATATTGTGCAAATTCAGTCATAAACAAGTCGGGCAGTCATATAAAATTTTATTTTTTTTCAAATATTTTAATATTTTAAAAGGTTTTACTCCTGCTTGTCTGGTCCATCCACAAATCCTCCCGGTTGAAAGATCAACCAACCACCACTCTGAAATTCGTCTAACCTGAAAACTATGACAGGTGAAGAGTGAGCAACTTCAGTCTATGAACTCTCGAGATTTAAAGTGGGTGATCTTTGTCCTGTCAGGTATTTCGATATTGATTGTCTATTTACAAATTCAAGGCATGCATTAATTTTCAAAACCACCACTCTGAAATTCGTCTAACCTGAAAACTATGACAGGTGAAACACTTGCATTTAACTTTGAGATTCAAACCAAATGATCTTCAAAAAGGAAACACTTGCATTTAACGAGATTCAAACCATGATCTTCAATACAAAAAACACAACCATATAACTTATAGACATAGACATCAAAGAGTTCTTAAATTTAAAGAACAAAATTTACTCTATACAACTACAAAAAAAAATATTAAGTTATGCAAACAAAAATAACTCAGCTAGTTCTAGGTAGAATTGAGAATTGACCCATTTGATTTTTAGTTCAAATTCTATGGATGCAGAGATCATACGTTTGATCTGATCATTTTGGCTATTAGTTTTGATTTTTTTAGAATTGGAAACCACTAGTCATTGTCTCGATTCTAGGTGGGGAACCAAGCCACCGGCAAAATGATCACCTATTTTAAATAATTTTTTAATTATACTTTTGTAATATGTTTTATGACATGATTATACTTTTTGAAAGTTTTAGAACTTTATTTTACTTACACGACAAACATGAGCACTTCCGGTACACTTATTCCTTAATTTAATATTTTGGTTTTAACGTACCTACAATTACATTTAAAGAAATAAAGGTAATTTGATACATATCATGTAGCAGCTTGTCCAATAGAGTATCCTAATTGTTATTTTGCCAATATCCCCAAATAATCCCTCTTTAGAATTGGATACTATCTGCCAATTTCATTTTCAAATTGTGAAAGAGATAATATTGCCAAAACCGCTTATTTATCTAAATTTGATAGGCCGAAAAATTGATATAAGTGAGTCATACTATGAGTCATACTATTATATTTTCAACCCAGGCTACTCTAGGCATCATTTGTTATCTTGAGCTGTTATACCTAGATTCTGCATCCGCGATTGACCAAGAGTGAGAGTGTACACGGTTCACATGAACATTGTGCATGATTCTTTGTTTGGCTATTAGTAATTACCTCGAAAAAGCACAAAGACAATGCAATGTAAATGAGGCTAATATTTCAACCATTACGATAGTCAGTGAAAGGCCACTTATCCTGCAAATTATACCCTCAAGATGTTCCTCCTGTTGTGTACATAAATTGGAGGGTCGGTCCAAAAGGTCTCTCTCATCTATCAATTTACTAAAGATTTTAATGTTAGACTTAGTTACATGTGTGAGCTATGCATGCACGCATCTTACCCATTCACTAGAAATATGTCATCATCCATGTCCAATATGAAATTTGGATTTCTCTCTCTCTCTCTCTCTCTCTCTTCTATTTTCTAAATTAGAAAGACAATTGAATCCAAAGTTACAGTTAATGACATGAATTAGATGAAATTGGCTGATTTACATTGCTTTTTATGTCTGATTCAAATAATGAGCATTCTCCACAAGACTCACCGTGTTACATGGCTTTCCAATTACAAGGGTCAACACTTTTGGAAAATATTTTAATTTTTCTTTTTTCTTTACCAGCAGACATAAGGGTTGGATTTGGATTCTGAAATTTATTTAATTTTCTTGGAAACGACTATATGGGAAGACATCTATGGAATTGACTTGAAATTTGAAGGCTCAAATGGAAAAAATATCTATAAATTAAATGGCTACGAAAGTTCATTTTCATTTATATTTTTGGTTGAGTAACTCAATGGTGATTATCCTTTTTTGCAAGTTGACAAAAATAGTAAACGTTCAGCCCAAAAAGAAGGTATAGAATCATGTCGTAAAAACAATAATGCCTGTGCATGAATTCGATTCACCGGCGGAGGATGAGGACCGACAAAAGGAGCTATAAGCTATATAAACACCAGACCGCCGCTCGGAATATAGTGCGCTTCTTATGATTTCACCTCGAGTTCAATTATTTTCGACCCCCCCTTAGAAGTTGCCTACAAGCCTAAAGCCTCTGCGACTCTCTCCCTCTCTCTTGTCGTTGCCTACAAGCCCCACTTTAGCCGTTGCCTACAGGCCTAAAACCTCTGCGACTCTCTCCCTCTTGTCGTGATCGCAATTCTGCAACTTGCTAGTCACATTTTTGAACTACCTCGTTTTCTTTTCCGGCCAAAACCACAGATTGCCATTTGAAAGTTTCTCTGACAAGTGCCCTCTTGTTCTTGCTCTGCAACTGCAAGATTCTTTTGAAAATTTTTCCATCAGTTTTGAGGAGTGTTGTCGAGTTGATTATGGACAGTAGGAGGGGACAAAAAGGTTACAACCGTCATCAAGGCAGTCGAGGGAATAGATCGTTCGGAAGAAAGCTGCCTATCGGTAAATATTTATATGTCTCTCCACTCTTTCATATGACTGTCTGTCTGATTACCTGACGGTTTATCTTTTCTTTTTGACGTTCTTTGTCTGCAATGATGTTTTCTTTCCGTCAATGTCAGGTTCCTTCTTGTTAAGTTGTTTTGTTTTTCTTTTCCACTATTGTTATGAGGGAGGTTGTTGTTTTTTGTGGTAGTGGCCAGTCTCTTTTTGTTGAAATATGGAATGATGTCCTGTAATGGATGATCAATGTCACGTGACATGGGAGTTTAAAGTTGACAGCAGTACGACCTCCTTGAAGTTGTCTTGAGTTGGTGAATTAACGAAGGTTTCGTTTACTTTAGCAGGCGAATGGCGGCCAGCCATTCCATTCCGGGAGAAGGAGTTTTGTAGATCTGTGGGGTTAGTTCCCTGGAAAAAGCTTGTGGAAACAAAACGGTACATGCACATATATGATCGAGTGCTCAAGTGGGACGACTCAGCAGTCGAGGAGGCATTTCACAACGCAAAGAAACGGTTTTGGGCAGGGATCAACGGAATCCCATGCGGCATCGCTTTGCCTAATCCAAATCTCTACATCGATGAAGTAGATTGGGCATCCAAAGTAGACCCTGAACTGCTCTGCGATTTGGAGAGAGGGCCTGAGGCCCTTGATGGCGGCAATAATACTGGAAATTATAGTGGGATGATTATCTTCGGTGAAGTCCTAGTAGATCAGTGGGCGAGTACTTATGGGGATCTCGATCGAAAAGATGGCCATAAATTCAAGAGCGGCCCAGATATAGTTTGTGACAATTGGGATACGTGGGATTGGGGAGAACTTACTAGGGAACTCGAACCCACTAAACCCTATGTCAGCAGACATGAGTCCTCAAAATTCCGGGATGACAATGGAATGGGTTACAAATGGAACCGCAGGAAGGGGTTGAAGCAAAACTAAGAATGGCTATTGCCTTCCTAGTTTCTTTGTTGTAATTCATGAACTTGTATAGGATAAGCGACTGCATTTTACCAAAATGTACCCTGAAAAAGAAACTGGCACTTAATGAATATCATATTATTTACGTGGTATGTTTTTGAAGCATAGATATTGTTGAGAAGCAAGTGGATGTACAAGTAAAACTATTGCTTTATTTTATATAAAACAATATTACAACTCTCTCTTTATCACACTCTCACAACACAACACTCATTGTACTTGCTCACCCACTCACTTTTCAAATCACACGCACACACCCACTCACTTTTTGCATACTACACTTACACTACACACTACACTTCACGCCACCTACTCTACTCACTCACAACACCCCTCACACTTACACTTCAAGAGACAACAGCCCCTATTTATAGGAGCCAAAGTCGGTGGAGTCCATGAACAAAATGGCCTAGAAAAATCTGGAGAGAGAGAGGGAGAGAAAAGTCTGGAGAGAGGGAGAGAGAGAGTAATCTGGAAAAATCCAGAGAGAGAGAGAGAGGCGGTGCCCTCTTTTTTTTGACACTCCCCCTCACCGACTACTCTCTCTTAACATGGACATTGTAATCATACCAAGTTGCCTTCGAAACTCTTCGAATTTTACAGCTCCAAGACCTTTGGTGAAGATGTCTGCGACTTGATAATCTGTTTTGGCATACTCCATCTTTATCTCGTCTTGTAATACTTTTCCCGTAGGAAATGATAGTGCACTTCTACATGCTTGGTCCTCGCATGGAAGACCGGATTCTCTGCTAAGCTTATGGCTGACATTATCACAATATATCCGTGTAGGTTGATTTATTGGTTGATGGAGATCCTCCATTAGCTGTACCAGCCATGTACTTTCTTGTGCTGCCATTGTTTTTGCTCTATACTCGGCTTCTGTCGTAGATAGTGACATGGTTGCCTGTCTTTTACTACACCATGACACTACCGCGATCCGAGGCTAAACATATATCCAAAAGTAGTTGATCGTCGTGTGTCACGATCTCCAGAAAGTCAAGCATCGCAATGGCCTACAACTTCACATGATGCTTCTTTCTTATACGAAGCCCAAAATCAAATGTACCCTTTACATACTTTAGTATGCGCTTGACTGCATCTAAGTGAGGCTTCCGTGGCTTCTCCATGAATCGACTTGCTACTCCTACTGCAAAGGCAATATCAGGCCGTGTTATGGTTAGGTAAATGAGGCTACCCACCAATTGCCTGTACATAGTTGAGTCTTCCAATTCTCGTCCTTCAATTGCACATAGCTTTACATTTCCATCAATCGGAGTAGATATAGGTTTGCAATCAAGCATCCCGAACTTTTCTAGGAGGTCTCGTGCATACTTCGCGACATAGGAATAATCCTTCATTGGTCTTCTCAATCTCAAGTCCCAGAAATGTTTTAATTCTCCAAGCTCTTTCATCTCGAAACCGCACTGAGAGGTTGGTTCTGATTTGGCATATCACCTCTTCATTATCTCCAGTTATGATTAGATCATCCACGTAGATTAATACTATTGCAAGCTTGCCATCTTTTGCCTTCACAAACAAGCTCGAGTCTGCTGAGGCTACAGAATAACCACTTTGCACTAAAAATTTAGCAATCTTCCTGTACCAAGCTCTCGGGGCTTGTTTTAAGCCATAGAGGGCTTTCTTTAACTTACAAACATAATCTGGATGAATCTTACTTTTGAAACCATCTGGCTGCTCCATGTATATATCTCGATCTAGTTCTCCATGTAAGAAGGCATTCTTCACATCCATTTGCCATAATTTCCACGACTTGCTTGCTGCAAGTGCTAGTAAGACTCGAACTGTAGTAATCTTTGCTACTGGACTAAAGGTCTCATCATAATCTAAGCCATACTTTTGAGAGAATCCTCGAGCAACTAGTCGTGCCTTATATCTTTCTATCGACCCATCTGGTCGAGTTTTAAGTTTATAAACCCATTTGCAAGATATAGGACGTACCTCTTTAGGTCTCGGCACTAAGTCCCATGTTTCGTTCTTCCTTAGTGCTTGTATCTCTTCCTCCATAGCTTTCCTCCATTCCACGCCTTGCGAGGCTTCCTCATATGTGGATGGCTCAACTACTCCGACATCTTCGGTCGCGCTGCATTTGCATATTTGGGATTTGGTCTTCTTTGTCTTGTTGATCTCCTAACTCGAGGTTCCCGTTCTTCAAGTTCTTCCATCTGACTTGGTCGAAGCTCTTATGTAGTTCTCGGATGTACACCAGTTCGCCATGGGCTCTTTGATTTTTCCGGTGACGTGCTCGACTTCTTTTCTTCCAGTTACATTATCATTTTCATCTTCAATTTGCTGGCCCTTATCACTCTCGTCATTTTCTTTCATTCCTTCATGAATCTCTTCTTCAACTTGTTTTGAATTAGGTTGTGATGTCCACCAAGATGATAGTTCGTCGAACACCACATTTCTAGAAGTGTAACACCTCCCCGTTGTAGGGTCACAACACTTCCATCCTTTTCTTTGATCATCATAGCTCACGAATATGCAATAACGCCTTTTTATCAAACTTGTTGTGAAGATGGTCTCGGCACGAATGCATAACATACACACCCAAATATTCTAAAGTGACTTACCGTGGGCTTGCGATTCCACAACTTCTCATAAGGTGACATAAAGCCAAGCCTTGCTTGAGGTAGTCTGTTGATCACGTGCGCCGCCCGTCTTCATACACTCAGCCCAAAACTTGGGTGGAACGTTCTTTGCATGCAACATACTCCTGCATGTCTCTGCCAAATGCCGATTCTTTCTTTCGGCAACTCCATTTTGTTGTGGTGTATTTGGGCAAGTAAATTGTCGACATATCTTCCACTCTTGAATAAATTTTGTAAAGTCATCTCGATGTATATTCTCCCCCATTATCCGTGCGAAGGCATAGTATTTTCTTGCCTACTTCACATTCTACTTTTGCTTTAAACTCCTTAAATTTGTTTAATGCCTCGGATTTTCTTTCATGAAGTCGACCCGGATGTACCGGAGAAATCATCGATGAATGTTATCATGTACTTTGATCCTCTGACTGATGGTTGCTTCACTGGTCCAAATACATCTGAGTGGATAAGCTCAAGAGGCATCTTAGCTCTGAATGCGGATTCCTCATATGGAAGCTGATGTGCCTTCCCGTATTGGCATCCGCGAGATGACATCTTCTTGGACTTCCAAGTGGGGAGACCTTTAGCATACCTTTCTTCATCATCACCTTTAATTTATGGTAGCTCACGTGCCCAAGCCGTGCATGCCACAAATCAGGCGTTTCACTCCTTCGAGTTTTATCCACGTATGCCGTCCGAGCGACATCACGTAGACAGGACTCTAATCGATGCCCCTCCATGATTGGTGTACCGGTTGGTTTCAAATTGCGGTACACCCTAACGTCTCTAGGACCGAACACAACATAATTGCCTGAGTCTGTAAGTTGTGCCACGGACAATAGATTCTTCTTCATTCCTGGCACATGGTACACATTCTTCGCGACTTGATGCGAACGAATCGAGGTGTTATCATCGTTTGGCCAACATGGGTAATCGGCAACCTTGAGTTGTCTCGCGGGTGACAACTACTCGTCCTCCTTTGTACTCGCACATGTTTGATAGCTTGCCTTGATCTCCGGGTCATGTGATTTGAGCACCCCGAGTCAACTATCCAATCTTCATCATAATCAATCAATTTATCACTTACCGTGATTAGGGCCATCGCATCTTCTAACTTTGTGATGGAGGAGGCTGCGATCTCTTCTTGTTCCTCCACTGCAAAGGATGCTTGGAAATCCCATTCTTCTTCGCTATCATTTTCCTTGGATGCCGCGACGTTTCCTTCAACTCTTTTGAACCGACAATCTCGGCAAAGTGTCCTACTTTGCCACGGGTGTAACACCGTCCATTACGCCTTCTATTCTTCTTATCTTCATTGTCGTCCTTGTCGCGGTCTTGACGAGCTCCCCCTAGCCGAGGTCTAGTTCCTTCTATTCGCTTTGGCCATTCTCTATGACTTTTCCATGGTTTGCCATCTCTTGCACTTGCTCTATTTCTATTCTGGCCCTTGAACCCTCTTTTATTATTGAAGAGAGCACTTTCATCCTCCTTAATTGAGACCTTAGAAATTTGTTTATCTAAGGCCTCTTGGTTGGCCAATATATTCTCCAACTCTGTTAGAGTTGGCTCATTTGCCCATCCACGGGTGGCCGTAACAATACCATTATATTCCGGCCTTAACCCATGAATTATTATTCTTCTCATTCTTGTCTCGAGAGATGGCATTCTCGGGATCTAATTTTGAAATTTCTTCGCAAATAGATTTAACTTTAGAAAAGTATTGACTTACCGTCATACTTTGTTGCGAGATTGAGAGGAGCTCGTTCTCTAGGCATTGTAACTTGGCATCGTTTGTCCTCGCAAACAACGTCGCCAAGTTATCCCAGGCTTCCTTCGGGGTCATCGCACTCTTTATGTGTTGCAGTAATTCATCTTCAACAGTCACGGCAAGCACATAAAGAGCCTTACCCGATTTTATATTCCATTTTCTTAATTCGCTATCATTCGTGGGTGGGGTGGTGTTGCTCCCGCCAACAATATCCCACAAATCTTGTCCTAGCAAGTAATATTGTATACGGGTACTCCAATTATTATAATTTGAGTTGTTGAGCTTCTCGATGCCACTTACCGAACTCGAGAAATCCGCCATCGTGACTTGCGTATAATGCCCCGCACTATACCAAGTAAGCCTGGTCCCGGACAACCGACTTTCACAATCCCGTTGTGCACCGGCGAACTCCGACGTCCTTCGCTTCTTCGCTCCTTGGCTCGACGATCCCGACCGCCTTGCTCACTTACAATGGTCCTCGACCACTTTGTCTTCGCACGGCCTCCGACGACCTGCTCTGATACCACTTGTTGAGAAGCAAGTGGATGTACAAGTAAAACTATTGCTTTATTTTATATAAAACAATATTACAACTCTCTCTTTTATCACACTCTCACAACACAACACTCATTGTACTTGCTCACCCACTCACTTTTCAAATCACACGCACACACCCACTCACTTTTTGCATACTACACTTACACTACACACTACACTTCACGCCACCTACTCTACTCACTCACAACACCCCTCACACTTACACTTCAAGAGACAACCGCCCCTATTTATAGGAGCCAAAGTCGGTGGAGTCCATGAACAAAATGGCCTAGAAAAATCTGGAGAGAGAGAGGGAGAGAAAAGTCTGGAGAGAGGGAGAGAGAGAGTAATCTGGAAAAATCCAGAGAGAGAGAGAGAGGCGGTGCCCTCTTTTTTCTGACAGATATCTATGTAATAGAGCATGATGTTTGGTCGTTTATATTTTGATGAGGGGTGTCTTTCCCGCCGATGCTTGTCTAATGGAACGGACTAGTCAGGCTGCTTCGTGTTTCGTTGAGATGCAAATGACAGAAGATGTGAGATAAAACAAAAAGAAAGTTGTAAAATAGTCAGAAAAAATAAGTAAAAGCTCAAAATTTTCTTAAAAAATGTTCCAATCCCAAATTAAGTACACATCTTATCCAAGTCGGGCAGTCTAATAAAATTACAACAAAAGCTACTCCAGCTTGTCCGGTCCATCCACAACTCCTCCCGGTCGAAAGATCAACACACCACCACTCTGAAATTGGTCTAACCTGAACAATATGACAGGTAAAGAGTGAGCGACTTCAGTCGATGAATTCTCGAGATTTAAAGTGAGTGATCTTGTCTTCTCAGGTACCTCGATATTGGAATGTCTATTTACAATTTCAAGATATGTATATATTTTCAAAAAAGGAAACACTTGCATTTAGTGAGATTCAAATTTCAAACCATGATTTTCGATGCAAAAATCACAACCATATAACTTCTAGACATAGACGTCAAAGAGTTCTTAAATTTAAAGAACAAAATTTACGTTAAAGAACTACAAAAAAGTAGTAAGTTGTGCATACAAAAATAACTCAGCTAGTTCTAGATAGAATTGAGAAATGACCCATTTAATTTTCATCTCAAATTATATAGATTGAGAGATCATTCGTTCAATCTGATCATTTTGTTACTGGTTTTGATATTTTCAGAATCGGAAATCACTAGTTAGTGTTTCGGTTCTAGATGAGGAACCTATCCACCGCCAAAATGATCACCCATTTTTTAACAATGTCATAATGGCCTTGCGGCTGCTCGTGTTGGAAAAGAAATCCATAAAATCTAAGAGATCTCCAATTGCAATCCGTTAAGGTTAAGTTCGATGACCCATTTGGTGGGATTTTCTATGAGAACAATGTTTTAGGCCATCGTTTTAGATGACTTTTTTCCATACCCAATACGGCTAAAACATGTCTTCTATTAATTAGAAAGTCTAAAATGCCCACAATGAAAATAGGCGACTAAGTTGGGTAAAAAGACAAGTAAATTGGGATCTAAACACCATCCTCTTCTTGAAGAGAAAAAACAAAAAATTAAAAGTTACACGCACGACACAACTCCCTCTTCTTGCTAGTTTGTTGGCTTTCAATTTTTTTTTTTAATTTAATTTCATCTTTATTGGACATTTTATTATTGACAGATTGAAAGTATTAGATTGCTTATTTGAATAAAAAAAAATCTTCCCAATTGATTTTAGTTACCCATTAGCCTAAAAAATTCCCAGCAATATTTTGAACCTAAAGTAAGGATGGATGACTAAGGGTGCGTTTGTTTGTGTTTTTGTTTTTTTTTTTTGTTCCAGGGAACAAAAATAGAAAAAACTATTTTTGTTCCGGGAACAATTTTTGAACAAAAGAATGCGTTTGGTAAACTTGTTTTAAAAAATAAAAAAAACAAAAACATGTTTGGTAAATTTATGTTCTTTTTTTTCTTTTAATTTTTTTTTTTTTTTTTTTGTTTCTTTTTCTTTTTTTTTTTTTCTTGCTTTGGCCTCGGCCATGGTGGCGATCGGGCCGACGAGGGCTGGTGGCCTTGCCCAGCCCATGGCAAGGCTCGGCCTCGCTAGGCCACCGCCGGCGACACCGACTGGCGGTGGCCCGGTGAGGTCGAGCCTCGCCGATGGTTGGGCGGCTCGGCCTCGCCGGATTTGGGCGAGCCCGAGCTCGCCCGGCCAAGGCGAGGCCGAGCCTCGCCCAACCACGGCGAGGCTCGGCCGCCGCCGAGCCTCGCCGTGGCCGGGTGAGGCCGCCGGCCCTTGTCGGCCGGTCACCGGCCATGGCCGAGGCCGGCGACCGGCCAAAGCAAGAAGAAGAAGAAAAGAAGAAAAATAAGAAAAGAAAAGATAGGAGAGATAAAAATTGTTCTTTGTTTTTGTTCTAAAAACAAAACAACTTTTTTGTTTCTTGTTTTTTTTTTTGTTCCCGAACAAAAAAACAGATTTGGAACTTTTTGCTTTTTTTTTTTTTGTTCCTAACAAAAAAAAAGAAAATCTGTTCATGAACAAAAAAGAACACAAACAAATAGGCCCTAAGGTGCTGTTTGTTTGTGTTCTTTTCTTTGTTCATGAACACAATTTCTGTTTTTTTGGAACAAAAAACAATGTAAACGCGTTTGTTTGCATTTTTGTTCCAAATCTATTTTTTTGTTCCTGGGAACAAATTTGGAACAGAAACAAGAAACAAAAAAACTTGTTTCTTGTTCCTGGAACACTTTCGAGAAACAATTTTTCTCTCTCCTATTTTTTTCTTCTCTTTCTTTTCTTTTCTTCTTCTTTTTTCTTTGGCCGGTCGCCGGCCTCGGCCATGGCCGGCGATCGGCCGTCAAGTGTCGGTGACCTTGTCGGAGCGCCACGGCCCTCGGCGAGGCCGAGTTTTGCCGCCCTTGGCAAGGCTTGGCCTCGCCTTGGCCGGGCGAGGCGAGGCTTAGCCTCGCCGGGGCCGGCGAGCCTCGCCGTGGCTGGGCGAGGCCGTTGGCCCTCGTCGGTTGGTCACCGGCCATGGCTAAGGCCGACGACCGGCCAAAGGAAGAAAAAAAGAAAAAGAAAAAAGGAAAAATAAAATAAAAACATTAAAAAATTAAAAGAAACAAAAAAAAATTATATAAATTTACCAAACGTGTTTTTGTTCTTTTTCTATTCCAGGAACAAGTTTACCAAACGTGTTCTTCTATTCAAAAATTGTTCCCCGCAATAAAAATAATTTTTTTTATTTCTGTTCCCTGAAACAATTTTTGAATAAAAACGTTACCAAATGCACCCTAAGATAACGTGCATTTAAGTTATTGAAGCTATTTCTTATTTTTCGCTTAAGAATTTCCAACGTGAGAGTATAATCTATATGGCATGAGGTAGAGCGGTTACTGGGAAAACATGAACTTGTGAAACAACGCAAGGAGTATTCTCATGACAGATGAGTAACGTTTTTTTTATTTTCAACCCTACTTTTTATAGGTACACAATGAATCAAGGAACATCCGTAATGGAAATACGCTTAAAGCGAAGCAGATTTTATCTAGAGAGAGAGAGAGAGAGAGAGAGAGAGAGAGAGAGGGTGTGTGGATAGAGTGGATCCAATCTTTTTAAGGGTTATTTGATTCATGTGTTGAACTTGATTGTATATAGACAAATATAGGGGATGAAAATAATACAATATAATTAATAAAATAAAGGAGCAATTGTCACCATTTGGTTCTTTACTACAAAACTGGCCCACTATGCTTCCTGAATGAAAGATATGTTTCTTTATCAAGCAAAAGAGTGTCTCATTTTGATTTAAAAGGAAGTTCATATAAATATATTACCATCTTTAACAATTGCCCTGAAAGAAAGATATTTTTCTTTATCAAGCAAAAGAGTATCTGATTTTCATTTTGCCATTGGCATAAAAGGAAATTCATATAAATATCCCCATCTAATAATTTATGTTGAGAATCTGATATAAGTGCATTTTCCATCTTTAAATTATGAATCTTACGTGTTACATGATCTGTAATCATATTTGCCGCCTCATTTTTTTTTTCACTTTAATTATAAAAACACAAAAAGAGACTTATCTAATTGATGGTAATTATAAAAGTTGGTAAGACAAACGTGAAGAAAGGAAAATGACTCAAACACGGTTAGAAAAGTACTAAATAGCGAGGAGTCAAGTTTTACTTAGCACATAATACATATATGATGTGTACGATTAATGGGGACGGTTCACAATTGGTGTCACAATACGCCACGTCTTTTAGTATTAGACCCATCTTAAAGAAGTGATTTATAATTGGTGTTTTATCATGCCACGTCTCTTAGTATCGGACCATTCTTTTATGTATCCAACATTACGCTTTAACAAATAAGGAGGCGAACATGATTACATGGTACACAGGTGCAATGCACCAGTATAAACAGGGTATCCTAATTATGATTTTGCCACTATTCTCAAATAATTATCCATGTTTAGAGATAAAATTGCCATTTTCGTGATCAGATATTTCAAGGAGCACCTCCCCGTGTGTCCATTGCAATCGTTATGCTCAACTCATTCTGCCAAATCAACTCCAAGCATATGTACCCGGCCACTGAAATCAGAAATGATCTTCCAAGATTTATCATCCTCTGGTTAGTCCGTATCTACTTCCCATCATCCTTGCCCTAGAAATGAAGGACTCGCTAGGACATCGCCTAAGATCGGGAGAAGCACACAAGAAGTGCCCTAACTTGTGTACTTACTTTAGTGCCACAACTTTTTGCTGACTCACTTAAGTGCCAAAATCAGAGAAAAACGATCACTTAAGTGCCTCCGGCGACTTAATTAGATAAATTACTCGGCTCTTATAATTAAAAATTTTATTTGATGTGGCATTTTTTGGCATTGAAGTGATCACTTTTTCATTAAAATTGGTATTGAAGTGATCAGTTTTTCATTAAAATTAGCATTGAAGTGATCATTTTTTAATAACGATTAGATTGAAGTAATAATTTTTTTCACAATGACTAGCACTAAGGTGATCACTTCTTAACTTGCTATATGATGTTGTTTAGGTTTTTTTTTTTTTTTTTTTTTTTTTTTTTTTTTTTTTTTTGGCATTGAAGTGATCACTTTTTCATCAAGATTAATATCGAAGTGATCATTGTAACAACAATTGGTATTGAAGTGATCATTTTTACAAGATTGATATTGAAGTGATCACTTTTTAACTTATTATACGACGTCATTTAGATATTATATACTGATTGGGCATGCCGGCAAGTCATGTAGAATTGAGAAATTAATAAAATATTGTCACGTCAGATTTCCGACAACTTAATCGGAGTTAGAACTTAAGTGATCATTTTTTCTTTTTCTTTTTTTAAGTGGCACTTAAGTTAGTTGACAAAAAGTTGTGATATCAAAGTGAGCGCCATATATAAGTTAAGGCACTTCGATGCATTTTTCCTGCCTAGGATCTATTTTACTTATTTTACCGCCATCGAGTGAATCATGCCCTTGCTCCCAACATCCAGAAGCAGTTCAGGGTCCACTTTGGATACCCAATCTACTTCGTTAATATGGTTGGATCAGGCAAAGAGATGTCGCATGGAAGGTCATTGATTTCCACTTAGAATTGTTCTTTCACGTTGTGAAATGCCCCCTCAACTGCTTGGAATGGTCACACGGAAGGTACTTAACCACTCCTTTTGCGGGCAGTTGCAGCCAAATCGTGCCATCTGGGAGAAGTTCTACAGCTCGGTTGGCTCGATTCCAGGGTCAAAACTCATGGAAGTGAGGGGGTCCTTGCGCTTACGTGACAGTGGTCTAGCGGAACGACTCAACAGTTGAGGCCTTTCGCAACAAAGGGACAATGGACGGAAATAAACGGATGTCCATACGACATCCCTTTGTCCCATCCAAATATTTGTACTTACAGTCAATCCAAAAGGGACTGTGGACTGCTTTTGGACTTGGAGCAGTGACTGAGTGACTTCTTGCCGTCCCTCATCTTTGGGAATGCCCTCACGGGTCCGTCATTTCCAGGCAATGGATGGGGAGATGTACAAAGAAGCGTTCAAAAGACCAGAACAATCGGAAGATGGTTTCTAATTTTGATGGCGGAGAAAATACAAATCGAGTTCATTGGCGGAGCGAGTTGCAACTAAGGCCAACCCTTTTTTTTGGTCCTATCCTATTCCATGTCTATTTTACAAGTTACTGGTGTGCTATATTTTGTGCGCAGGAGTGAGGGAGTAGACTAACCCTTTTGAGGGGTCAAAGCAGGGCAACATAGGAGTCGCATCAGAAGGTAAGCAAATCAGCAGGATAGTTCTCAACAGGATATTCACCATAAAAGAATGTCCCAAGATGGAGAACGACCAAGACAGAACTCTTATATATTGCAGCTGAAGTCACTGTTTTTGCGGGTCGAGTTGGAATAACTAAGTGCATCAATTGGGTTACCTGCTCGTTTATTTATTGTGACTCGTCAGTATTTGAGAACAAGTCATTTGTAGCAAAATGTACCCTAAAAAATCGCAAATGAAACGCCATTCAATCAATGTAACTCCTATTTTTCTGTCCTTTTCTTTTGGGTATTGTGCTCTGCAACTTCTGCCATTTTTTAACTCCTTACGCATTTAAACATATTACGAATTAGCATATTACTGCCCGTGGTCCGATTAGGACTCCATAGGCCACGGAATTGAAAATCATTGCTTTGTCCCTAAATTTTGACCAAATGCTAAATATCATATTTAAAATTTTAATTCATTCAATGTGTTACATTAATATTTAGGGTATGTTTGTTTCATTAAAAATTTCATTGATGGTAATTGTTAAAGATGGTAAGACTAATATAGAAAAAGCATTATGGCCTCAACTCTTTAATAAAGAACTAAATGGTGACACATAGTCCCCTTTTTAATAGTTATAATGGTACTATTTCCATTCCCTACATGGCTCCAAACACAAACAAATCAACAGATGAAGAAAAATTACCCTTAAAAATTTCATGGATCAAGGAAGGGATCAATAAAGGAAATACGGTTTAAGCAAAGGTTATATAATCTTGAGTTCATTTTTTTTTCAATCATATGCCTCTGAAAACTACAATAGGTTTCTTTGCTATTATTTTTTTTTTTTTTGGGGGGGGGGAGTACCTTTTCAAGGGTAATTTTTGTTCATCTGTTGATTTGTTTGTGTTTGGAGCCATGTAGGGAATGGAAATAGTACCATTATAACTATTAAAAAGGGGACTATGTGTCACCATTTAGTTCTTTATTAAAGAGTTGAGGCCATAATGCTTTTTCTATATTAGTCTTACCATCTTTAACAATTACCATCAATGGCATACACATATTTCTTTTTCCTTAATTTGTTGAGTTAATTTAAAAAAGGAGGAGGCAAACGTTGATTGCCTATAATGCAAACAGAGCATTTGTTGATTTTGCCATCAGCATAACAAGAAGTTCATTATAAATACCTGATATAATATATCCATGTTGAGAGTTGGCTAGAATTGTTCCATTTTTAAATTACGAAACTAATGCGTTACGCTATGAGTAATCATATATACCTCCTAAATTTTTTTTTTTTTAATTTTATCACCGAAACATGAAAAGAATCCCATTTAATTGATGGTAATTGACTCAAACATTGTTGGGAAGGAAATAAGTAACGGGGAGTCATTTTTTGTTTAGTAGATAAATGATGTGTACAACTAAGATAGGACTGAATCATAACTGGTGTCATATTTTGTATTGTCTCTTAGTATGAAATCAATCTTAAGATATCTTACGTTACGCTTAAACAAATGAGGTGGCAAATATGGTTACATGGAATTGGAATAGATGTAACGGACCAGTTCAAGCATAGTGTTCTAATAATAATTTTGCCGATATCCCAAGATAATTATCCATGTGTAGAGATAAAATTGCCATTTTCAATTCAAATTTTTCAAGTAGATAATTTTTGCCATAAATGCTGAATTATCTCATTTTGACAGTCTGAAAATGCATATAAGTGAGAAGTATTTGGAGCATCGGCGAGACTCATGGGTTGGCGGCGGCCCCCCACCTCCCATGCGTCCACTCTCCTCGTCATTGGCAACTCACTCTGAAAGATCGACTCCCAGCATATTTCTGTCACCATGGAAGTCGAAAGCGATCTTGGGAGAGTCATCATCCTCCTGCCACCATCTTCCGCGTCTGCCCATCCATGGCCTGCAATTGACTGATTCGCCAGGACATCGCCAAAGATAACTATTCCACTTCCATTACCGTCATCGAGAGCCTCAGGCCCTTGCTTTAAGCTCAGAATCGGCTCAGGGTCCACTTTGCATTCCCAATCTACTTTGTCGGTGAGGAGATTTTGGGTTAGGCCAAGAGATGTCACGCGGAAGGTGGTTGATCTCAGTCCTGAAGCGTTCCTTTGCATTGTGAAATGCCTCCTCGACTGCTGAGTCGTTCCACTTAACCACTGTGTCATGTAAGTGCAAGTACCTCCTTGCTTCTGCGAGCTTTTCCAGGGAATCAAGCCGACGAATCTGCAGATGCTCACACGGCTGGCTGCCAGCTGCCTGCAGAAAGAGGGATGCAAAATACAAGTGCTTCCATTATAAGAGAGTCAATAGTAGGACAAAATTTTTGCTCTGATGTCATCCACTTCTCACGGATTGACCTCCGAAGAATGGTAAAATAATTGAATACTCAAAGCTTATCTTCCTATTCTTTTATCGGTAGAAATTGTAATCACTAATTGATAAGCAAAAAGAGTACAAAACGGGCAGGTGGTGATCAATGAAATGTTTGACCTTTTTCTCCAGCTTTTCTTTGAAGTTGTGTCTCGAATTAGTGAACTAAATGATGGTTTCGATTACTTTCGCAGGCTGCGGCAGCCAAACCGTGCCATCGTGGAAGAAGTCTTGCAGCTCAGTTGGCTCAATACCGAACTGAAAGCTCATGGAAGCAAGAGCTTCTTATACTTTCATAACAATGGTTAAGTGGAATAGCTCAGCAGCTGAGGAGGCATTTCACAACCCAAAGGAACGTGGGCAGAAATAAACAGGCTTCCATGTGACATCCCTTTGCCCGATACAAAAATCCACATCCCACGCCGACGAAGTAGATTTGGAAGCCAAAATGGACTGGGAACTGCTTTTGGACTGGGGAGCGGAGTAGCTGATGGTCTTGACTGCAGTAATAGAAGCGGAACATTCATCTTTGGGAATGCCCTCACGAATCAGTCACTTGCACGTGATGGATGGGGAGATGTAGAAAAGGATTCGTCAAAAGATGAGTACAGTCGAAAGATCGTTTCTGATTTCAATGTTGGAGAAAATACATATGGATTTGGTTTTGGTGGAGCGAGTTGCAGCTGAGGCTGACCCTTTGGGGGGTCAAAGCAAGGCAATTCTTAGTGTGGGATCAAAAGGTTAGCCGAATCAGCAGGTCTGTTACCAAAACAGAATGTTCTAAGCTGGAGGATGGTCAAGACAGAACTCTTGATGTCTGGAACATATGGGATTTGGGGCGACATAAGTAGAGAAATCGAACCTACTCGGTTAGAAATATAGACATATGGAGTGTATTTTAAGGGGCAGACTACAGGTGATGGTCATTGTTTTTGGGGGTCGTATTGGGATAAGTGAGTGCATCAATTGTGTTGATTTCTAGTTTCTTCACTGTTACTTATCAGTTGTGGAGAACTAGTGCATTTGAGGCAAAATGTGTCCTGAAAATGAAATGCCATATAATGTCAATCGATGAATCTCCTATTCTTCTTTCATTTCCTTTCGGGTACTGTTTTGCAATTTCTGCTATCTTTGTAATCATTATGCATTTTAAGCATTTTATGGATTATTGTGTTACTGCCGGTGGTCAATGTCATCCTTGGCTTTATAATTCATTTAATGTCACCTTTGAATTATTCCTATACATTTAATATAGTCCCTAAATTTTCAATTTGTTTGATCTAAGCATTCGACTTTTCATAAAATTTCAAACTAATCTTTTGAAAAAATTTTAATTTTTCATATTTATATTATTTCATTGAATCCCTTTCCTATATCAACAAAAAAGTACATTGTCTTTTTTTTTTTTTTAACTTTTTGGTCTTTATAAATATTATAATAGTTCCATTCAACTTATGGTCTCTACATTAATAAAATTAGAAACTCATTTAGAGTTATATCGGGTTGATATTTCTATTATTTTAAGTCTAAGTGATTTAATAAAATATCTAGAAGAGATATTTATTTATATATAGATACTCGTGCTTATATTATTCTAGAAATGACATTCTATTCTTTTGTTGATTGCTGATATAAATATTGTATCATTTTTTTAAATCATAACATTCGATAATATATTTAGGAAACTATATTAGTGCATTTTTCTTTGATTTATTCATTGTTTAGAAGTCCAAATTTAATAAGAGGTAAAATCTCCTTAGGTTCTCTCTCTATCTATTTTTTAAAATTCAAATTCAATAAAAATAAGAAGTTTAGATGTGATAGATGCATAAACTAAGAGCTTGTTGGTAGAATATGCGCCATCTCTCGAAAGCCATACTACTATCACGACAACAAAACGAAGTGTCATGTGATTATTATAGGGACAAAGCTACATGAACAAACATTTTTCTAGCCTTGTGGCTTCCATAAAGACAAAGCACAAAGCCATGTGATTATCACAAAGACAAAGCAGAGTGCCATGTGGCGAGTAATGAAACAAACATTTTTTGAGGTTCAGTCTTAACTATATGATTTTAAATTAACTTGTACTTTATCAAGAACAACCAGAGTATTGCTTTTCACTTGCACGCGCACACCACGAGCAAGTTTTGCATGCATCCAATGCATGGATCTCAGACGAGGGCCGCACGAGCAAGTATTAAATGCTTGTTTTTCGCTGATTCATGTTGCTGAAAAACACTGCCCTCTTGTCGACTAGAAGAGTTGGTGAATGCTTAGATCATAGGAATTAGGAAGCGGCTCGGGGAGGCAGGTGGTTTCTTGTTCCAACAGTGTTGCAGAAGCCATGTCAGATCGAGGTTAAAAATGTGGATGAACCCAAGTGGCTGTTTAGTCCGAATATGTAAAGGGTGCATGTGATTTAGCTTTTCCAGCGGACTTCTGCGTTTAGTTGAGTTTTGAGAAAATACTTCATTGAGTTTTGGTGTAGCTTTTTGTTAATATAGATGCACATCTGGGAGATGTGCAAGAAGGCCAAGGAGCCCAGATCCATGACCTCCGCCGCTGATGAGCACCGCTTCATCACCCACGCCCTCGCGTTCTTCCCCACCTCCGACAGCATCGTGCTTGAGAACCTCGCTATCCGCTTCATGAAGGAGGTCCATCTCTCCAAGTCATGCGCTTTCTACGACTTCCAGATCGCCATCGATAGCATCCACTCCGAGATGTACAGCCTCCTCCTCAAGACCCGCCCCGAGGACTTTGCCGAGAAGGACCACCTCTTTCGTGCGATCGATGTTGTACTAGCCGTCGCTCGCAAGGCGGAGTGGGCTCTCAGCTAGATCGACCGCGCCAAGTCCCAGCGCCTCCTTGTCTTCGCCTGCGTTGAGGGCGACTTCTTCTCCAGCAGCTCCCGTGCCATCTTCTGGCTCGAGAAGAACAACATTTCTCGAAAAACACTCGCGAGGGCAAGAGTGGAATATGCAAAGTATTAGTGTGGGCAATTTTGGAAGAAAAAGCCTCATTAATTCCAGAAGTAATCATTCAAAAATATTGAAAGCCCAAGACCTCCCTTAAATTTTCATCTTTTTGGATAGGGAAAATGTCACAAAAGATTCCTGAACTTTTACTTAATGTGTAATCTCGTCCCTGAGCTTTCAATTTGCTCAATTTGGTCCATGAACTATCGATAAATATTCGATTTAATTTCTAACTATTTAAAAATTGACCAATTTCGTCATTCCGTTAGTTAAAGTTAACGAAATTGGGCATTTTAGTCTTTTTTTTCTTCTTCTTCTCTCTTCCCTCCGCCAGCCATGGTGGAGCCGATGGAGGGAAGCTAGCGTCGGGCGAGGATCGCCCTCGTCAACGAGAGTGGCCCTAGCCAGCCTAGGGTTGCCCTTCCCTCCGCCATGGCCGGCGGAGGGAAGAGAGGAAAAAGAAGAAGAAGAGGAAAAACATTTATCACTTAACGGTTTGAATGGAAGGGTTAGATAAGATATTTATCGACAATTCATCACCAAATTAAATCGAAAACTCGAACGAGATTACATATTAAGTAGAAGTCCAATACCATTTAACATTTTCCCTTTTAGATACTAGCATTTTCTTAAAGTGGTTTAAATTCCCAAAAAAACTTTCAACATTTCCACCCTTCCATCTTGGAAAGACATTTTCCCTTTTAGATACTAGCATTTTCTTAAAGTGGTTTAAATTACCAAACACCTTAACTTTCAACTCAAGGGAGGGAAAGTCGAACAAAAAGCAATAAGCCTCCAAACACCATTTGGAAAATGTTAGGGCATCTGGTAAAAAATTATTTTGGATCATTCCGGAGAAATATCAATATTGACAAAGCTGAAAGCACAGTCCATATGTCGATTTGCCTTAGGTTTTCAGTATGCTATTGTTGGGTTCATGAAAATGAATCTTTTATCGATTAAAATTTGCCGAGATATCGGAAGGGCTTTTAGGATTGTCAGATATAACGTATAAACACCTTACGGATTTTCGACGAACCAAAGGACGGAGGTAATACCTTTTTCTGTCATCGGACGGTGAACCCTTTACATGAATGGTGATTCTTGACCAGAGTCAAAATGCAGGAACGAAGCAGACGTGGGACGATCGGTTGATTCGTGGGAGTCCGGCGGTTGCCACCACCCACGACCTCCACGCTTTTGGCGGTTCTTCCCTCGCGGTTCGGCAAGGTATCGGGCGTGCCCTCGTGCTGCGTCTCTTCTTCCTTGCTCAGCAACACCGTACTGCCTCTCTCTCTCTCTCTCTCTCTCTCTCTCTGAGTGTGTCTCTCTGTGCATTCTTTCATCCATGAGGCAAGCATTTCGACTAGGGTTCAGGGGTTTCGCCACCCCTTCTTTGAGGTTCGTCCGGGCACCTCTCATTTTTGCGTGAACCCAGCGTGAATTTTATAGTCTTTCCTTCCAGATGATTACCCTTTTCACTTCGATCGTTCCTTCAGCAAAAGCGACTGCTAAGCGACAATGCGACGGCAGTTTCGAATCATGGGTTTCGCTCTGTGATGCTAGCCTTGCTTTGGTTCCTTAAAAAGTTGCTGACTTTTTCGCACGTTGTAGCTTCGCGGCTGCTCCGAGATTCTGGGTTGGTCGTTCTATCGCCTTGCTCGGAGCGAGCGAAATGGTGTCCAAAAGGGGCGTGTCGAATTCGTCGAGACCTGAGTCGGCGGCGGCTTCTGAGGACAAGAAAGGGAAGAAATCGAAAGGATTGGTGGCTTCAGTTCCTAGTTCTAGCAAAAGTCATGTCAAGGTATTGTCTTTTAATCGAACCTATTATTCCACCTGTGTTTTGGGGACTTGACCATTTAGCAATCATTTTTTCTGTAGAAAAATTCTGGTGCAAGCGTTGGTGAAGTCATGTTGCCTAATAATGACCCGGCCGAAATTGAGGCGATGACATTTCAGGAATTGAGAGCTACATTGAGGTGGGGATGAATTGTTTTAGTTGCAAGCGTGTGATAGTCGTTATAGTTATAGTTTTTCCTGCGTAACCTTTACAGTAAGCAAAAATCAAGTTTTTCTATTTGATGCTTGGGAGATTATTGAGCAGGGAAGTGAATATTACTGATGGAAAACCATGAGGTCTTGAGAATTCGCCTTCAACAAAGAGCAATGTGATTATGAAAATGAAATTTTTGCATCACGTTTTTTCTCAATATGATAATGAAACCTGTAAGTCCTTTTTTGTGTTTCTATGGTCATTTGAGAGGCTTGTAAATCGTTATTGTAAAGTGTGTGGGAAGAGTACATGGAACGACTGGGTTGAAGGACTGGCTCCCTACCTACTGTTGCAGTTCAGAGGCACAAACTGCACCTTCTCGGTTGTCCTGCCAGTTGGACTTACAGTCTAGCACCCTCTTGGAATTGCACATGAACTGCCTTCATTGATTCCTGAGTTTTATTAACATTAAATGAATAACTAATTGATGGGATGTTTAATGGACAATATAGATGCTCTCATGACAATATTAGAAATATCATCTGTTTAGAGATACATAAATATAAGGGTATGCCACTCGAAAGAGTTGGATAAATAATTTCTATTGCATGATTGGTTCCCCCTGACTGTGTAACATTCTTTGTATTATCTTAAAAGCTGTTTGTTTTTGTTTGAGAAACCTGCAAAATATTTTTTAATTGCATTGCTTGTTGTTTTTTATATTCTTCTGATACCAGGAGAATTGGAATCCCGGCCAAAGGGCGTAAACCGGATCTAATATCTGCCTTGAAGTGTTATTTCAATCAAGAAAAAAAGGGTACCATCTCTATGGTCTATTTAGAGTTTATTGATAGTTCATTTGATTCCTGTCAGGCAGAGCAAGATTATAATTTTTCTCACAACTGTACATATTTGAAATACTTTCACTTATAGCAGCAGCTTTTCACGACAGCTTGAAATCTATTTCATGTGCTAATTGAATTATGTTGAAACTTTCTAGGAAGAAAGAAGCTTTTGTAGCAGTTCGCAATCTTCTTTATGCAATTCTAGTTGATGGGAACACATTTTAATGCCTGGTCAACTATTCTATATTCTGTTTCCTATGTTGGACCCATTGGAGTGCAAAGATGAGCTCCTCACTATTGTGGTTGACAAGCATGGTGGTTGTCCTATATTGGCTTTTGTAGGTGATAATATTGGGGGAGCAGAGGATCAAGCATCTTATGGGTTCTCTGAATATATTTCAGTTTCAAAGAGGGAAGAGAACTCTAATGAGAATACTTGTGTTGGAGCAATTAGCTCCGACTCAAAAAATTCTAGAATGCAAAGAAGTAAGAGGGTAAAACAGTCTACCAAGGAAACTACCAAGGAAAAAACGATGAAAGTTGATGGCACAGTGGTCAGATCGAAGCAGATGCAGTCAACTGAAACTGATGAAATTACTGGTAGGTGAAATATCTACTGTTTTACTGATTATAGTAAATTGTGCTCATGCTGTTTGCATAGTTCACTTAATTTAAATTATCAGGTGAAATGATGAAAGGGAAATCGTCATCCATTTCGAAGAAAAAAGTTGCAGGAGTTTGTATTGAAGAAGTAGGAGCTAAAGTTAATGGAACAATAGAACCATGGACAATTCTCGCACACAAGAAGCCACAGAAGCACTGGGTCGCTTACAATCCTAGAACCATGAGGCCTCCACCTCTTTCAGGGAATGTGAATTCTGTGAAGTTGATGTCTTGGAATGTCAATGGTTTGAGAGCATTGTTAAAGATGGAGGGGTTTTCTGCTCTTCAGCTTGCTCAAAGGGAAAACTTTGATGTATTGTGCTTGCAGGAGACCAAACTGCAGGCAAGCATAGTTGTTTTTCTTCTGAGTTTGTTGGCACCATATCATTCTAGTGGAACATTCAAAGCCTACTAGTTAGTCCATGCAGACATCAAAATCATTTTATCATGAACCACTTTATGGATCTGGGTTTGCCAGGATTCACTCAAACAGAAGATCCATGAATTGGTGCGTGGTTTGCAATTCGTGGTTCACCAGAGACTTGGTACTCTGAGCATTCTGGGTGGAGTAAAGGAAAATAAGGGTGAAATCATCTATTGATACATACTACATATGTATCTACTCTAAACATATACTATATATGATTTAACTAAATAAAGAAGATATCAATTCATCAAATGTGCTCTAAACATAACATATTTCTTAAATTACTAAAACTTGATCTCTGAAAATGTTCTGCAATGTGATGTTTGAATTTGAGTCAGAAAAAGCATTCCAAAGAACCCTACCCCCTTCATTCTGCATTCCAAATACATAACTTTCCCCATTCTTATTTTCTTCCATGTACCAAATCGAACTGCAAACCGGGGAATTTTTCCAACTTAAGGGAAAATATTAATATATCCCTCCTGAGCATCAATGATCTGACTCCTAGCTTCATGTGTGTTTGAGGTTGTTAATGATTAAAATTTGCCTATATCCAGGAGAAGGATGTAGAAGCAATCAAAGATCGGCTTATAGAAGGTTATGAGAACAGCTACTGGACATGCAGTGTTGCCAAACTTGGTTATTCTGGTACAGCAATCATCTCACGGGTATGCTTTATTTTGCTTTTCTTATATACATCTTGAGAATATTTTTTGATGCCCACCTTAGTTGGAGTGCTGTACAGCTTTTATAAGAAAGGTTTGATTTTTATAATGAGAGAGAGCTTGATTATATCTGGCTGTATAACGTACACATTCTGTTTCAATCTGCTGCTTTTGAACTATGTTGGATGTAGTTAGTAGGAAATAAGGAAGAATTTGGTTACTTCTTGAATAGAAGAAACAAAACAGATTGATGGAAGCAACTGATTGTTGGCATATTTGAAAGAAGAATGAATAAAGCCTGAAAGCATCAGTCTGTCCTTGAAGAACGGAGAAATGAGATGGCATGTCATCTCACAGTTAAATTGTTTTAAGCTGGGAATGAGCAGAAACATACTTTCTGTGATTCACCATGGATTGAATGAGCTCCTTAAAACTAGATATCTTGGGAAAATTTTCATCATCCCAGTTTTCTTCATTTCTCTCTTTTAAAGCACTTTGAAGGAGTGATTTGAACCCATTCAGCCATAGTGCCTTCATGGTCCTTTTGGCGCCTCATAGCATCCAATAAACATCTTAATGGAAAAGTTTGTAAGAATGTAGAAATTCAAAACAGCCCCATAGATTTGTTACAGCGAGTGCATTCGACCCCAATGAATTGTCATATTTTGTCCGAGAATGTAGGAGTCTGTATAGATAGATATTCTGATGTTTCAATCTAGTTAATTGATAAAATAATATGCTTGTAGTAGGGTTAGTCCATTTGCTTTGTGTCTATTTGAATGAAATGCTTCTTATCTTAAATAAAGATCACAGCCAATGATCAGTTAAGGTGCTTATGAGATATAATTAGCATCTCAAGTGATGTTGGATGAATAATGAAATTGACATAAGTTGCAATTTGTATGTCAGAAATGCAAAAAGTACCACCTTTACTCTATATTAAATTGTGTAAGGTGGATACCGTGCCTTCTGGTTTTCTCCTACATTTGGCTTTTTTGGATTATTATTTCTGAGGTTATTACTAGTATTCTTTTTGTGCAGATAAAGCCCCTTTCAGTTACATATGGCTTGGGCATATCAGATCATGATTCTGAGGGACGGCTTGTCACTGCAGAGTTTGATTCATTCTATCTCTTGTGTGGTTACATTCCTAATTCTGGTGATGGCCTGAGAAGACTGGTATTAATCTATTTCATTGGTTTACTCTGTCACACACTTTCAAGTATGATTCATTAACTCTGTTGCTTATTTATGTCAGACATATAGGATTTCACAGTGGGATCCGTCTCTTGGTAACTACATAAAAGTATGTTCAGCACTATGTAGCCCTTTTGTATTTTGATAAAGCTATTTAGCCTTTTGTTCTGGAGTCATTATTCACCATATCATGGATCAATTCTACAACCTATAAACTATTATTGTTCTGTTGCAATATTGTTTCATCTCTTACTCAAATTTGTGCTTGCTGTTGGCAATACAGGAACTTGAAAAGTCGAAGCCCGTGATTTTGACTGGTGATCTGAATTGTGCCCATCAGGAAATAGACATTTATGATCCTGCGGTAAGGGAAACAGTCAATGTGCCTTTTCTGCCTTTGATTGACTAGGTGCATTAATAATTTGCATGAGCTTTTTAACTGTCACAGTACAACGTCCTGGCCACACCATATGCCCCCCACCCCACTTAAAAAGAGGGGAAAAAAACCCAAAACAGAGGACTGTAATCAGGCTTTTCCTCCATACAACTGAATTTTGTTTTTGGGTTGGGGGGTGAGGCAGGGGGTGTTGTGTTGGGGGGTGATAAAAATCACAATTCAGGCCATTTGGCATCCCGAAACAGAAGTTCTTAATACGTCTAATGTTTCTTATTTCTGTCATTAATCTGATTGTCGTGAGACTCCAGGGAAATAAAAGAAGTGCTGGATTTACAATTGAAGAAAGGGAATCTTTTGAGACCAACTTCCTGTCGAGGGGCTTTGTTGATACCTTTAGAAGACAGCATCCTCATGCTGTTGGTTATAGTTATTGGGGTTATCGGCATGGCTTGAGGAAGACAAATAAAGGTATACATAGATCTACTTGATGGAACATTATATATCTGTTACACTTCTCTCCTGTAATGGTGATAATATGAGCAATGACAAGCTTTTGCTTTTTATCGAGTCATTATTCATATTATTGTCTTATCGATGAAGCATATGGAAATAGGTATTCTCACATGTTAACTATCCTCTTGTAATCTACAGGGTGGCGGCTCGATTATTTTCTTGTTTCAGACTCTATAGCAGACAAAGTTCATGACTCGTACATCCTTCCTGATATCACTGGTAGTGATCATAGTCCTATTGGCCTTATTCTCAAGCTTTAGTTCTGTCATCTCTTTTGGGATCTTGGTGAATGGATTCTGTGAAGGTAGTCAGGCAGCGTCATCTTAGATGCTGGTTGGTGAAAAGTATCGAGCTTTTATTGTCATTGTCATTCATGTTGAAGCCACTAGCAAGGGAAAGTTTTTTTGATGAAATTTGCTTAGCAAAGGGGGCAAAGAAAAGGAGGACGAGATGAGAGGGCTGACTGTATTTACTTTGTTTGGGCCCTGTGGAGTGATTTGGGTTTTTCTAGATTATTTTACAAGGCATCTTTTGGAGGAAGAGTTATGATGGAAATCGAAATCACTTTCGAAAAAATCCGTGCAAGTTTTTGAACATACATTCTGATGCCGAAGCCGGTAGGGGAATAATGCTGAAATGCTGAGTGCAAGTTGTTGGTACAACCGTTCTGGTTCACAATTCAATCTGATTATCTGGTGGATGTTTTTTTTTTTTAATTGAAAAGGAAGTCTGGACAGACCGTTGTCTACAACTGTCTGCTGCTCAGTCTTTTAAGGAGTAAGGCTGGGCGTACGATGACTTATCATGGATCCTTGCTTGCGTCTTGTTGCTAGAGAACCTCAAAGGAGCACGTATCAGCAATATGTGGTTTTTGGCTCTTGAATTTTGTATATGAACGTGGTAGACCTGAAGATGATGATGTTCCCATAATTAGATGCGAAAATGTTGGCAATGTTTTAGACAAATGTAATTAGCGAGTTTGTTTGATTCCTCGACAACTACGAAGGCTCCTAGAATTTGTCTTTGCATGATAAGGAAAATTTGCTTGGAATTGTTATGTTGGTTATACCAGGAAGTCCCAGCAAGCTTCACAAAGGCCAGGATAAAGCCTAAATTGCTAATTATTATCATCGTCCATTGACATGTTTTTGCCATCTTTAAACTTTCATCTATATCAATGAACTGCAATTGCTTCTTCATAAATCCTGAACTATCCTGAACTGCTTATTATTGCTTCTTTCTTAGTTATTCATGCTCATAACGTGAACTTGTCATGCCCACTGACTTCATAAACCAAGCGAGAAGACGGAGGCCGAAGCTCAGAGGGAACAATAACAACGAGAAATGAAATCTACCTCGTGCGTTTAATTGGCATGCCTGTTCCTCACACCAAATCAAACATTGGGATGTTAACATGTAAACTTAATTACGTCATTCCAATTCTGTGAATGCAGATCCTATAAATACTCATCAAACTTTGAGCGATGTTTGGTGGAATTAAAATTACTTGGTGCCAACAGTCAGAATTATGAACCAGCAAAGAGGCTCAATTACTTGAGCGATGTTTGGTGGAATTAAAATTACTTAGTGCCAACAGTCAGAATTATGAACCAGCAAAGAGGCTCAAGTACCTGACAAACTGGTAACTTCATATGACTAGTTCATGTCAATAGTCCTGATCTCGTGTAGTTTAAACACGTGTGATGGGAATTTGATCAGATTATCTTCAATTTTCGAGCTAAAATCTCTTGGTGCCCCCAATCAAAATGCCAACCAAAGGGTCACTTTTTTTTTCCCAACTTATGGTTTTGTTGGCGTGGATACATGTATGACAAAGGAACAATTGTCTTGTTTTTAACATAAAAATAAAAGGAACTTCAAGGGCTAAAACTTTGGGATGAAGAACCAACGCAGAGAAATAAATTAATAGAGTGAAATTGGGTAAAACTGCTTTACTATCAAGGCATGTCATTTGAATGTCTTATCTGGATATGAGCTCCAATCAGAGGTTCTATATTACCATCCAAAACAGAATACAGGTCAGGCATTTCAACACCACTTCTTACATCTTTCACATGCTTACGAGGGTAAAGAACATATCTTCGGACCTCGTCTCGCCATATGTCGAACACGTCTTCTTTCTTGATGCCATTTATGCCTGGAACTCCTGCATCACTGGCTGCGACAAGAAGTTTACCCTTCAACCGGTTGAGGGCCTTAATCTTATTTGCAAAAATGCTCCTTTCACCTGTGGGATAAAAATTTTGAGATCTTATTTGTCAATCACAAAATGTTGTACTAGACAGGCAATCATGAACGTGTGTTGAGGAACAGGCATTTGCTTCTTTGTAAAGTCAACCGGATTGCGGAAACCATTGGTAAACAAATTTGAGTTGGAAGGTCAACCCTAACAAATAAGCGAATAGACAACTCATTACCTGAAGATTGGACGACAAAACCAGTAGGAACATGCTGAATAACAACTCCAGACCGGCCTTCACTGACTTCTACTTCAGGCGATGATGATGGGCACAAGATTAGCAAATCCTCCTCACTAATTTTTAGGTCAGGGGCTGAACCACGGAACAGAGGAATTATATCGACAGCTGCTAGGCTGACCTGCAAATTTTGAATACTAAAATGAGGAACTGACAGGAATTTAGGGGCCAATGATGTGGCAGAACAGAAACACATTACACAGAAAAGGCTCGTCTCAACCTTCAATTCACTTATATAAGAAGCAGACATACTATAAAAAGAAACAACTTGAATGGCAGGATCCCATAAAATGCAACAATTCCCTTGGCTATGTTTTTGAGTGAACTAAATCAACCTCAAGTTCATGTGCAAAATTAATCCACACGCCATTTGAAGTTGCATATCTTATATTTTTTAGCCAATGTTAGACTCTAGGTACATGTATACATCTAGGTGCCACACAAATATCTAAAGTGTGCAATTAAGATAAGATCAAGAAATAATTTACCCAAATATATACAATAAGGCGCCATGAGTACAGTTCATATTTAGCTGCTTTGATTCAAGAAAGAGCCACAGAAACAATCAATCTTCCAATTCCAATGTGTTTTTCCTTGCACACGGTCATTTACATATTGATCATGTTTTTAATACACTTTAAATTGTTTCTTGATACTAATGATGCACTAACAAGATGCCTTTTTTTCCTTCTGAAATCTCCGGAAAGAGAAGAAACAAATCATTCAGAGCTCATTGTTAAAAAGAAGTCAAAAACCAATAGCAATATACAAAAGTCAATGTTTCATCAAAACGAAAATGATAATTGTAAACCTACCTCATCAATTGTTGATCCAGTTTCTGAACCACTTATCATTTGGTGAACACCCCTCTCCCCTTGAAGACAACCATATGCATAATCAAATTCAAATTCAACTGTTGCCGAAGTGATTCCACCATTCGTTGCTCGATGCTTCTCTACAATCCTTCCTCTATAACCTTGCTTCTCAGCCCATTTTTGGTACATTCTCAGTAGTTTTTCAGCCCATAACTGGATTAGCAAATGCATGAGAGACAGAGATTGGAACAAGCAGAGGCATAAGCCCAAAAGATGTTTTTTTTTTTGGGTCAACAAAACTGAGTGAATTGCATTGAATTAGGTAATGGAAAAGGAATATATCCCCATTATAGATGAATATTACAGTCCGCTATTTTCCAGGATTTCATCTGTCATATGCAAATAGATTGGCAACTTATCATTGCCTGTCCTAGTTCATACTGATGTCAAAATGAAGTATCCTCATAACAGAATTATCCTCATAGTGGAGAGTAATATCGAACCACTATCCATACTGATCAAATTCTCACTTTTCTTTTTTCTCATTATTATTTTGATAGCCACCACATTATCACTCAATGTTTACTTCTGAGTTGGAATTCAGGGGAGGGACATGCAAAATACCTCCCATAGGAAGAAGGATACTAGACAATAAATTAAATATCCGCTAAACCCTGGAGAAATCCCACAATTGATTTTCAAGACATCTAAGTCATCAAGCAAAGAGATTCGTAGATAAGAAGTAACTGAAACGGTGATGCGCACAAGCATACATATATACTAACAAGATTCCACTAATAATATCCGACCCTTAGATGTACATATATTTGCAGTTTTTACATTGTCAAGTTCTTTGAAACTCCTATATTTTGGCATAAGTATTATAAAGAAGCAGGAACCAGAGACTGTGCATCCATTCTACATCAATGTATATTACAACAGAAGAGTATGATATAAACATCATCTCTTTGCACATGCATAATTATTCTAGAAATGAAGTTAAATCATCAAACCTCATGGTAATTGCCATTGGATTCAGCTTTGATGACCATCGACGCTCCATCCACATCATATGGTCCCTTAAGAAGCTTTAACATCTCATAACGGTCCAAAAACTTACTCATATCCAAAGACGAAGTGTATGCCTGCTCGAAAAGAGCATAATTAATAGCATCCATCTCCACCAGTTGAGTTATCAGCTTCACTTCTTCCGCCTGCAAATTTCAGCAGATAAAGGTCAACTAAAGCCCAGCAACTGCACTTACTTTAATTGATACAGTTAAACTAGATATGACAGTCATTGACACATTAAGAATCAAGTTAATCTCAGAAGAAGAGTCAAGACAAGTATGAGCGCATGCTTTCAGGCTTCGGCACAGATAATGGGCAAACCAATGACCCAACAATTGCCCAACTTAATCCACACCTACTGGGTGGAAAAGCTTATTCTATGAGATGGATATGGCATTCCACATCACCTTGTAAGTTAAATCCCTCAGGGCATCTACTGCTCTGGCGATGTCTGCCAACTTCACAAGAGCATCATAGGATTTAGCAGGGTCATCCCAAAGGTCGTAATCTCGAATCAGTCCATCAAGCTTAATCCATTTAGCTTCTTCGATTTGCAGTGCAGTAGGAGCCATCTTCTCAGTCCGTTGAACTGCATCTTCGATCTTCCTTTTTAGTGAAAACAACCCTGGGAAAAAAGAAATACAAATTTTACATAAAAGCCGAACTACAAACATTTTTACCCCACCAACATCCCAGAAACACTTTTGCTTACATTTCTCAGAACTCGTCAGATTATACAAGAAAATTAAACTTGACTTCAAGTCCTCTGACAGGAGTCACATTTTGCAAAACTCATCTATTTCCAACATGTTTGATATAACTTCCTCCCAACGGCAACCATAGATATCAAATGAACCCCTGGTTCGAAATTCCAAAGAGCAAACTCCGAAACCAAGCATATTTGGAACACCGAGGAACAAGAAATGAAGAATCTTTCCATTAGGGTGATAACTTAAAAGGCAAGAACCACTCACATATGGGAGTTCACCTAATGTGAATAAGACAAGCAAGAGGCCTCATGAGAAAGATTCAGGCCCAAAAGATACGCACTGACTTCAAATTTTACGCGAAAGACATGATTGTCTGACCAATAAAATCCGGAAAAGTTCACTCTTTCTATTTCATTTTACCACAAACCGGTCTGGATTTCCTCACAAGCAGTCTAAAACAACACGTCAAAGAACTTCTCAATAAAGCAAGAACCATCTATCATCTTGAGCATTTGCAAATGAACCGAGCACTCCATCTTAATCTGACCAAAAGAAGAACTACCCACATGAAAGCATTCGAGAAAGACCAACATAATGGAATTGGGCGAGAGAGACGGACCGAGTTCTCTGTAGACCTTGCTTCTGCCGTCGACGGAGCTACAAGCCCGGACCACACAGCGCGAGACCGCGGACTTGTGCAGCTGCGCACTCCGCCTTCTTGACCCGAACGAAGCAGAGCTTAAGCTTGTTCGAACAAGGACAGCTTCTGCCGCCATTTTCGGATGGGGAGAAGAGGAAAGAATTTGAAGGAAACAGGGCGTACCGTCTCTTCAAGACCATGAGAGAGAGAGAGAGAGAGGAGAATCGATTCGCAGACAAGAAAATGCGTCCAGACCATTACATTACGTCGTCGTATGTACGGGAATGGCGTCGCGTTGGGAGTTGCGACTCACCCGATACCACCTGGTCTGCCCTCATTTCCTTCCTTGCGCTCCTTATCCTCGTTTTTTTCCTTTTTTTTTTTTTTTTCTATTCGAGAAAATATCTAACTTCTCGATAAAATAATTTCAAGATTAGAATATTTGAATTAAAAGTAGCAATCACATTCTTATATTTCAAAAAAGGATTGCGAACATCTCAAATAAGGAGGTGACTCAACATATTTAAATGGACCGATTCCCGAACATCTAAAGCTTAAGGGCATTTTGGAGGGTTGGAAACTATCGCTGCCGCCCCGATTGACATCCCTTCACTTTCGTCGTCCCTACCTTCGTTCGTTTAAGGCTTAAGCTTGATCCGCCATTGCGTTTGTCTCCGTCATTGCCGCCTTCTTCCTTTAAGGTAAGTTCCCTTTAAGGCAAGTTCATATTGGAAGGAGCTGTTGTTGACGTAGGACAAGAATTTCCCAATCGCCTCATCAATGGTCCTTTGTTTGACTTAATAGGGGTGAGTATCGATCTAGGGTCAACTTTGACCGACCCTAGACCGACCCAACTCTACTGGGTCCTAATCCGATTTTTAGGAAGATTGGGTCGATCCTTAGTCTTGGGATTCCTAAACCATTACTATGCGGGTTGGTTCTCGATTACGAGGAATTTAAAGTCGGTTCAACCTAGATGAACCTTGATGGTATATATTATCTAATGTATATATATTTATAATTTTTTTATATAGAGAAAACCCTAAAATAAATAGTATCAACAACATTAAAAAAACTCATTAGTGAGGAGTCTAAGTAATTTTACACTGTTTTTTAATAACTTAGATTTTTAATATATTTTACGACATCAATAGTAATAATTTATAGATGAGGAAAATGTTTTTGTGAGGAGTCATCACTGCATCTAAAAGGCATAAACAGTTCTCATGATATTCTTCTCTAGTATTCATTTTTTTTTTTGTCTTATTTATCATCTTAGTCTTTAATTTGCCAAAATCAAAATAAATTCTCCACTCTCCACTTGACACTCGCTTTGCTCGTTTTTGATCACTCGTGTCATTTATCGCTCGATGCTCACATTGCTTGTTGCTTGCTGCTCGCCCCGCTCAACACTCACCACACTCAAGGCTTGCCTCTCTTAGCTGACCTTGTTCATCACTGAATCCATTGGATGAGTCTGATCCTTGATTGCCTTTCAGGGAATACGTAAAATGAAATAGAAAAATTATTGATTGGTCTCGAGTTGATCTTGGAACCGGATCAAACCTTTTGGGTCGGTCCGGTCATCGATCCCAAACTCAATAGGATCGATCTTTGGTCCCAAAAATTGATAACCAACACTATGCGGGTTGATCTTAGGATTAACCCCTATAACTTAGGTGGACTACATTGTCTATGACTTACTTGTTTAACATTGTCTAGGAGTCTTGCTTTTGTAAGTTTCGATTGTTTGATTATTGAATATGACTAAAGAGGTTCTGAACTTGTTTAACATTGTCTAGGAGTCTTGCTTTTGTAAGTTTCGATTTTTTGATTATTGAATATGACTAAAGAGGTTCTGAACTTACTATGAAACCTTTTAAATTGATTTGGTATAGTCATATAACTTTACGTGAAAATTCAATCAAGTAGTATCGTGACTCGCAATGATTACTCGGAACAATGTCACTTTCCTTAATTCTCTGATTTTCATTTCCCTTTTTTCCTTCTCCTTCCTTCTGGTTACGTTCCATCTTCATCTTCTTTCTCTAATTATGCTGCAAAACAAGCTCAATCTGCAGAACTTCCTTTGTGTAATTTAGACCCGTCAAAGGGTTTTAGAACTACGTTAGATCACTTCAAAGTTTAAGGACCTATAGCTCAAGATCTGATGACTCAAATCTATTTTGTCTGAGAAAAAATAGATTTTTTCAACTTTTACTCTGAATAAAAACAACAACGACAACAAAAGATCCTCCCTTTCCATGTTATCAACCGACATGTAACTTTCCTACATCAAGCTAGAAAATTCTGCAAGTACCTCAAACCATCCTCCATACTCGCATACCTCCAACTCGCCATGCTCAGAATCCCCACGCTCGCGCTCTCCACCCTGATTTTCCCCCCAGCCAGCCCCCTGCTACAGAACCCTAATTTCATGTCCGCCACGAGCCCACTGGCAGCGGCGCTCGAGCAGCACCCTGGCAACGGCAGCTCCTGCGAGAACCACCCCTCGGCCCCGGGAATGAAGCTCGCCTTCCCGTCGCACTCCATCATGGTGAACACCGCCTTCCACCCTCTCAGCGCCACGATCCACATGATCCTCACGTGATCCATGATCTCCATCGCCGACGAGCACTCCTCATTGGCACTGAGCTCGAACCGGAACAGCCCGTTCAGGTCGGGCGCGATCTCGTCCCCCGGCTTCGACACGGTGGTGATGTGGAGGTCCTCAGACCGCACGTCGACGACGAAGACGAGGTCGTCGAGGGACAGGCGGGGCTTTGCAGGGGAGCGCGCGCGGCACCTGGAGGCAGCGAGGCCGAGGGCATAGATGCGGCGGTAGGGGAGGGCCGGGTCGGTGGACTGGAGGGCGGAGAGGGAAGGGAACTGGGAGGCGCACGCGGGTTTCCAGAGGTTGTCCGAGGACATGGAGGCGCGCCACGACTTGCAAACGCAGGAGGCGACGGCCAGGGTCTTGGGGTCGAGGAGGTGAGAGACAAGGAGGACGACTTCCCACGGCGGCGGAGGGTGGTTCCGTGGCGGAGGAGCGGCCGACATGGCTTTGGCTTTTCAAGAGTTTTTTCTTGAGGTTTTCGTCTGACGAGAGGAGGAGGGCAGTTTTATGGGGTGGTGTTCTTCATGTGGAGTTTGGCTTGGGAGGTTCTGAAAGGCGTTGGCACGTGGAAAACGGTGGGGTCTTGCATGGCGGGGAAGAGCCACGTGGATTTTGTTTTTGATTGCGTGTGTCGTGCGCACTCAATACAAACTCGTCAATTTGTGGAAAATTTATTGCGGTGGAGCACAAACGGATTTCTGCCCCCTTAGGTCCAGGAAATCCCATAAAAGTCAAACAGATTCAACTATATAAACTTTTACGCTCATTTACACACCAACCATGCAAGTTTAGGGACATCAAATAATCGGGTTGACTCAGATCGAGTCAGGTAAAAAATAGTCCAATTTGAATTGATACATTTATATGTGATATAAATTTAGTGATCCATATCAACTTAATTTATATCCAATTTAATCTATATTACTAAAAACATTCATATTTAACCCTATTATGAAAACTCATATCGTACCTATTTGATTTGCATTTCTCGAACTTGCCTGGACATTCTTATTATTCAATCAAATTCGCTGTTGTGAGCTGAGAAACTTGCCTAATTCCTTCAAACTCAGTGGCCTTCATCTATTTTTTGTGTAACAATGGTTTCTCTGTAAACATATATATGTAGACGAAATGGAAGGAGTTTAGAGAGTAGGAGCTATAGGGGAACCATAAACACCATAAAATGCGGAGAGGCCAAATTGAGCAAAGATGAAGGGAATCGACGATAATTGAGTTACTCACAGCAGGTGCACGAAGTCAGATTAACCAGAAAGCAAGGAGGCCTATGATGCTGGAGACAAATGAGTTCAGCTCACCGGAAACGGGCGGTGGAGAAGTTGGAGATAGGCGGTGGCGACGGTGCGACATTGATAAGTTGGGATCAAAGAGGAGGGGGAGACCTCGTGAGTGACGGTCGAAGGAGAGAGAGAGGACACTAGCAAAGAAGGAAGAACGAAGATGGGCTAGACCCATTTTCTTTTAACTTTACTCTTTTGATTATATGAGCTGAAAGTGGGTTTCATAACAGACCCATTTAGGTTGTATTTGGTTCGACTTTTTCGGTGGGTTTTGGAAAAATGCAAGACTTTAAATTAAAAGAATTTTCTGAAATGCAAATGAAGTTTGATACATTCTAACTTAAAAGTCATTTATAAAACAAATTTGGGTTAAATAGTGTTTGCAAAACTCCTCTTACAAAGGACTTTGGCTTTCTTTTTTCTATTTTTTATTTTAAAAAAAAAAAACACAAACTCTTTGCCGGCACGCTAGATTTGGCGCCGATGGCTATTGTCTAAGGTCACACAACCTCAGGTAGCCCCTCGCGACCCTTGACGAGGGCCGCCTAAGGTTGTGCAATCTAGATTGCCCTCGCTAGAGTCACGTGACCTCAAGCGGCCCTTGCTTGGGGTCATGCACCCATAGGTTGCCCTCGCCTAGGGTTGCCTAGTTTGCTAACCCTAGGTGGTCAATGTCTAGGTTGGCAACCTCACCGGCTCCTTATTGGTCCTTTGTAGCTAGTCTCGTTGAGTGCTCTTATGTAGAGAAGATGAACATTAACAACAAGGACAAAATTAGAAAATGAAAAAAAATTGTAAGAGTAGTTTTGAAAAGAAAAAAATTATTTAACCATAGAAAAAAAAATTATTGTTGGTTAGAATTAATGAGCTACAATGTGAGGAAAAAAAAATCCATTCTTCCTTATTCAGATTTTTTTTAAAGGCCACATTTACGTGGAAGATGTAGAGTTATTTCTTTGGTCTTTAAGAATTTGCTTGGTAACCGGCTAATTTTTTGTTATTTCTATTTTTTTGTTCTTCAAAACAAAGAAAAACATAAATTCATTCGATAACATCAACTTAATATTTTATTCATGTGAACAAATTTGTTCTTAGGAATAGATTTGGAACATAATTAAGAAGTATAAAAAGTTATTTTCTTTGTTCCTAGGAACAATTCTAGAATCAAGTCATTTTTTTTTTTTAAATTCTTTTCTTCTTCTTTCTCCTCTAGCTGGTTGCTTGGCTAGTGACTAGCCAGAGATGATGTTTGGTGACCTCCCCAAAGCCTCCCTGGCCCCCCGAGGTTGGCGAGGTCGCCAGCTCTTGTCTATGGCCAGTTGTCGGCCATCATTGAGGCTTGGCTACCGATTAGAAGAGAAAGAAGAAGAGAAGAAAAAAAGAGAAAAAAAGAAGAAAAAAAATCTTAGAAAATTATTAAATATTAAAAGAAATTCTTAGTCACAAAAAAAAAAAAAAATTTGAGGATCATACTGAACACATTCCTGTTTATTTCTATTTTGGGAATAGACATTTTGTGCAATTACTAAACACATTCGAATGTTCAGAAACTTGTCTAATTAGAAAAAAAAAAATATTTTTTAGCAGAAATTGTTTACAAAAACAAAATGATTAGCAAACAGACCTTAATAACTCCTTTTAGACATAAGATATGAAGAGAGCTCATGTCCAGCTGCAAGAAAGAGCTCTAAAGAATAAAATGGCAAGTGGAGTTGCTTGATTTCAACCGCATACATGGTTTTATTTGTTTCACGAAAAATCAATGATTTGAAATATATTTTCTTAAAAAATAATTGTTTGTATCGCTTACAAAACAAATGAACTAAAAAATATTTTCATCATTCACAAAAATGTTTAGACATAAATTGTTATTGATAATAAAATTATTTTTCATTGATTAATTATTTCAGTGAAACAAACAACTATTTTAAGAAAATATTCTCTAAATCATTTATTTTTCATGAAATGAATGAAACCCGAAAGTCCTCTTATTAGCCATGTGGAGAGCTCCAAACACGGGTGGATTTGTTCTGTAAGTTCTGTACTCAAATTGCATTATTTTTTTTTTTTTTTTTTTTGTAGAGACGCGAGTGTTTTATATTCGTGAAGCAACTCTCCATGAGCCTAAACACTGGAAGTTTGGATATAATTTAGGGTTAGGACATATTTGAGTCTATAAGCAAATGCAACTCTATAATTCCCAGATTGTTTAATAGATTATGTGCTCCTAACTCTTCTTGTTGAGTAGGTACTGATAATTAAACCGAACTATATATACATCTTGTGTTCTTTATCATTTGCTCTTTAATTTATGGTGATTTCATTGTTTAGTGTTGATTTAATTATATGATCCGATTAGCTGCTACATTAATTTACGACAGTGTGGATGTCATTCTACAATTACATCCCCTTTGTAATTGCCGGACCTACGTCTACCCAATCCCACACAGACCTCTAGCATAGAAGAATTACTTTATTAATGGACTTTGAATATTCCCTCTCGTGTTTCTAAGACATGTTGGTCGTGATATGTTAGATTCTTCCATAGACATGACAAACATGTGTCCACCGTAGGATGTTTAGATTCTTCCGCGGACACGATTAACCCCGTTTACAAAAATTGTTTGTTCAAACGTCAAATTGTCTAGAAATTATTCTATGGTCTACAGATTATGTGGACTAATATCTTCTAAATCGTTAATTATAGAGATCCCATCATGGAATCCACATGATCAACGATTATGATGAATTTGATCTATATCGTCTAAAAATCATACAGTAATCTTTCAAATTGGTCTATAAGACCAATCTCTAATTTTTTCTCTAATTTTTGTTTCTAGATATGTGACATAGAATTGTGGATCTGTAAGGTTTGTATATGAATTTCCCGACAATAAACAACTTGATATCTCATCGCATGGATGTCATAGAAGATTATGTTCAAACTTCTAGAGGGACATGCATTTGATTGATCATAGTCATACAACAGATCATAGTCATAAATCAATCACTCTCGTCGGAGGAATGGGAGAATTTCCAAAAAAATCATAAACCTATTGCAATTGTGCCAATTTAGTCATAAACTTTTTTTTTTGCCAATTTATTCCTAAACCTTTTACAATTGTGCCAATTCAATCCATTCGGCCAAAATTGGCCAGCCAGCATTGACGTGGACGCCGGCCGGCCGGCGAACGATTTTTTAATAATGTTTTAATAATTTTTTTTTTTCGAATTTTTTAATTTTTTTAATTTTTTCTTTTTTCCTATCTTCTTCTTTCTCTGGCCGGTGCCGGCCGGCTGGCCAGAGGCGAGGGCCGGCGAGGCTTGCCCCCGTCGGCCACCGCGGCGAGCCTCGCCCGCCGACGGTGAGGTTGCCGTTGCCCGGCCAAGGCGAGGCTCGGCCTCGCCCGCCATGGCGAGGTCAAGCCTCGCCGGATCTAGCAACGGCGGCCTCACCGTCGTTGGGGGCGAGGCTCGCCTTCGCTAGTGGCCGGCGGGGGCGAGCCTCGCCCGACGACGGCGGCCTCGCCGGCCACTGGCAAGGCTCGACCTCGCCATGGGCGGGTGAGGCCGGGCCTCGCCTTGGCCGGGCGACGGTGGCCTCGCTGCCGTCGGCGGGCGAGCTTGCCCCCGCCGACCACTAGCGAAGGCGAGCCTCGCCCGGCGACGGCAAGGCCGTCATTGCCGGATCTGGTGAGGCTCGACCTCGCCATGGTTGGGTGAGGCCGACCCTCGCCTTGGGCGGGAGACGGCGGCCTCGCCGTCGGCCGGGCGAGGCTCGCCTTCACCACTGGCGGCGAGGCGAGCCTCGCAAGTGGCCCGAGGCGAGCCTCGCCGGCCCTCGCCTCGGCCGGCCGGAAGGTGAAGATAGGGAAAAAAAGATAGGGAAAAAATTAAAAAAATTTAAAAATTCGAAAAAAAAAATTATTAAAAAATCGTTCGCCGGTCGGCCAACGTCCACGTCAGTGCCGGCCGGCCAATTTTGGGCGGATGGACTGAATTGGCACAATTGTAAAAGATTTAGGACTAAATTGGTAAAAAAAAAAAAGTTTATGACTGAATTAGCACAATTGTAATAGGTTTAGAACTTTTTTGGTAATTCTCCTCGGAGGAATACTTGAGTTTTACAGGAAAAGAATAAAAAACAATACTTTCGAAGGGGCCACAACAAATAGCCTCTCTACTACTCACAACTTCAAACACGTTCAACAAAAGTAGGCGCAACACAGTATTTGTGGAAGCCTATGAGCAAAGCATAAACGATCTTCCCGCGAAAACTCAAAAGCAAAATCAATCAGAATATACTACTGAAGAAGCGCTTATTTGTAAAGTCTCTTCCGGGTAATCATAGTTCACATCAACCACGTCAGGCTTGCTTCGGCGTGTCCGAGACGATGGGCCATCGGCGATGGAGCTCTCTCTCAGTGGTTGACCGAGAGAGTGCTACTGATGACGTGGCGGAAGCAGAAGTGAAGGAGGGCTGTTGAGGAGCGCTCTTCCGACCGACGAAGCTGTCTCCGCCGTCTGCCCCTTTCAGGGCCTGCACGGGAAGGACGGCCGGGGTGGTGCCGCCACCTGGAGACCGGCCATGTAAAAAATCAGAGGATTGAATGGATTCTCGACCGCCGCTGAACCTTAATATAAGAGCACAAGCTTTGGAGTTCGCGAGCCGCCGTAGGTGTCGGACCTTCTTGTCGTTGTTGGTGGTCGCCGCGGTGTTTGGCCAGTGGTTTCACAGGGGCGGAAATAACGGCGAATAATTTGGAGGGCTACGTCAGCTTTGTCGCTCCCGTGGTGTCCACTGTCCTGCGCGAGGTCCGTTTGTAACTTTGTGGGAGAGAGAGAGAGAGAGAGAGAGATGATGTTTTCGGGAATTCTAATTTGGTGGTCCTACCTGTCGTGCCACATTTGTGGCCCTTCGGTTAGTCCATGGGGTGGAATATTCTGCATAGGGTGGGAGGAGGACCTGTCTTTTGTGGAAATGTTTATGGTCAAGATGAATTGTTTTCCAATTCGACGACCGCCATTTTTGCAGATTTACGTTTTAGGCGGGCTAGGGAAAATCTGCAATTTCACATGTAGATGTTTAGTTGGGTAACGGGACAAAAGGCATCGTTTACAATTTTTTTGTATTGATTTTAGTCTTTTCATCAGACATATGGAGGGAAATCACTAACATGGCGAGCCCCGGCATGTCTTGACCATGTCAATCTTGATTGACTTAAAGATTTCGTTCAATTTGTGAAAGATTTCAAATGTCATTTTGTAGGATAAGAATAAAATTTTTTGGTGTTTAGTTGAAATATGAAAATGAACAGAAAATTATTTTCCATCGTTCAAAAGAAAACTTGATATTGTTTTCTAAAAGAGACATGCACTATTTGTGAGAAATAAGAGATACCCAACCGCTTGAGTCCCAATCGTATGAGCCGGGTTTCTTGAGCCCAACCACTTGGAACTCGAATACGAATGCCACAAACCTAGGCTCGACATTTATGAACTCAGGCCTTGAGAGTTGGGTGCCAATGCAAGGGGGTTGGGATTCGTGCCCAAGCACTCGAGACCTAGTCATGTTTATGGGGTCTCATACCATAAAATTTTTTGGTGTTTGGCTGAAATATGAAAATAAATTGGAATCCGTCATTTGAAAAAGAAAACTTGATATTATTTTCTTAAAGAGACATGCGCTATACATGAGAAATAAGGGATACCCAACCGCCCGAGTAACGAACTTATTAAATTAACAAAATTGAAATTATATTTTAATATATATAATATTTGAATTCTAATTTAAGAAATTAAAAATAAAAAATGTATATTATATAATGTGAATATATTCGATTTTTTAATACTGCGATTCACCAAACAATGGACATGATATAAAAAAAATCTCAGGATTTCATATCTTATCTTATCAAATTCTATCTTGATTAGAAATCCGGATAACCAAACGTAACCTAAAAGTCTTACCTCATAATGAGAAATGTCGTTTGCCGATGACAATTTGGGGCATAGGCACATAGCAACTATTTTGTAGATCATGTTGACTTTAAGCGGCAGCATACTCTGCAATATCTTATCTCCACGGACTAGCTTGAGACTTTCAAAAATAAAGGAATAAGCCTCTGTGTGGTTTACAGGGAGTTTTTCAAATTAGCAGAAAGGGGAGTGAATCAAGTCAACTAGAGCTTCAACAATGACGGTGTAACCTTGCTTGCCAAATATAAAAATGAAACCATCACGGTTTGGAAAGCAAAGATTGGAATAAAACATCGCCACAACATTTGGATAAATTTCCTCTTGAAGAGTGCATAACAAATTGGTAGTTTCCTAAAATGGAGTCTATTGCAGTTGTTATTTCACTGAGGCAAAAACCCAAAAGCTACTTTTATGATATCTTTCTCAGTTTTTCAGCTATGGAGCCCAGTCTTGTCACAGCTCTTTTCTATATCATCAACAGTCACCTTCAGATGCATTCCCCACCATCATAAGTGGTAACTCATCATTAGTACGATTTGATGCTCTTCATTAGCACGTACAAATTGTAATTAAGGTGATTGGCGATCTTTAGTGACAATAATAATGAAATGATGTGTGATGATAGGATCAATGTTCTTTCCACTTTTATTATTGACCAAAGACTTTCAAAAACACTAGCTTGGCTCTGGTTCTTCCAAGTCACCGCGAGATACCACTCACATTGGTACTTGTTTATCTAATCGTCACGACCTAGCTTCTTGTCTTTGTTGATACAAAGGAATCATTGACACCTCCAAAACTATTTAACTATGTGCACTTATCATGGTATATATATATATATGCCAAAGACAGAATTTTGGAATCATTACAATTTCATAGTTTTTCCCAAGTTCCAAGCCATCGTCATCAATTACTAAGAATGTAGTCTCGGCCGTAATGGCTGGGACGACCACAGCTATCGATGGTGAACTTGAAATAGGATTTGATGTGCCCGCTCAAACCGAGCCTGGCACTGTTGAGACACACTAGCCTGTGGCCATAATGTACCCATTCCTGCATCAGTTGTAATTACCAGCGTCTAAAGTACTCAAGTTCCAGCTCCTCAAACTATTGAGCCGTCACATCCAGAAATTGCTATTACTCGGTCCGACTATTCAATTTACCAAGAGTCTCCAGTGCCATCGACAAACGAGCAAGCAAAACAAGTACTTATTTCGTCAAATCCCGGGACATCAACTCTCAAGGTCATAGAATATCCACCAGTGATGTCAGTTCTTAATCAAGTTGAGTTGGAGGGTGTAAGAAAAATCAGTCAATAAGAGACAAAGAAGCCTAAAGTTCCACCTGCGGCTAGTGTCACCGTTAAAATTCCTACCGAAATAGTGAAAGCCAAACGGAAGGAATTCCTTAATTTCATACAGGGTGTCACAAGATTTCCAAGGAAGCCGATTGATACAAATCTGATTTGGATCGACAAGTGACAACAAACGGTGAAGGCCCAAAGCCTCGCCGAAAAGACCAAATTAGATAATAATTGAGCTTGCCTTAGGATCGCTATCGAAAGGTTTTTTAAGACCCGTAAGCTTGCAATTTGACAGCATCAATGAACTAAATTTTCGTTCATTTCTTTTCCAATGTTCACCTCTACGGCTACTTCTATGTTGCCTTTAACCCAATAGACAATCCCACCGGTAGGAGTACCATCCGAAAGCTTTTTGCATTCAGAAAGAGGCATGTTTAACTTTTTTTTATAACGGTTGAACACGAGAAATAGCCTCTCATCCACAAACAACTTCAAACACGTTCAAGAAAAGTAGGCGCAACACGATATTTACGGAAGTCTTTGTGAGCATAGCACGTACGAACTTCCAACATAAATTCAAAAGCGAAATCGATCAGAATATACTACAAAAGAAGCGCTTATTTATAAAGCCTCTTCCGGGTAATCACAGTTCACCATCGACTGCGTCAGGCTTGCTTCGGAGTGTCCGAGATGATGATGGGCCGTCCACGACGGAGCTCTCTCTCGATGGTTGACTGGGAGAGCGCCAGCGATGCTGATGTGGCGGAAGCAGAAGCGGAGGAGGGCTGAGGAGGACTCTTCTGACCAACGACGTCGTCTCCGCCGTCTAACCCTGTCACAGCCTTCACAGGAAGAACGGCCTTGGCGGCAACACCGTCGGCGGGGGACGGCGACGGCGCACGAGGGTAGAAGAAGTCGGTGGGGAAGAAGTAGTACTGGAGACCGGCCATGAAGAAATCAGAGGATAGAATGGAATAGTGATCGGACACTGAACCTGACTATATGAATGCGCGCTTTGGAGTTCTCGAAACGTCGTATGCTGGTGGTGGTGGTCGCTGCGGTTTTATGGAGGCGATTGTGTGGCGCGCGTGGTATCATACGTGTTCCCCTTGTCATGCCACTTTGTGGGTCATTGCTCCACGGGGGAGGAATATTCTCTATTGGGTGGGAGGAGGATCCGTCTTCTCTGGAAACTTTTACGGTCAAATTGATTTTGCGTTTACGGCAGGCTAGGGAAGGTCTACAATTCTACACAACGTTTGACTATTTGTCGAATTTTGAAAACTTGTGAATAATACGAAGGTTTTATAATAATATAAAAAGTTGAGGAACTAGGGAATGCTCGAACCGTAGCATGGTCGAAATGATAGAATAAAATGAATATTTCTGGATTAAATTGTATATGCTCTAATGATTTAGGAATTAGTGATGACTTTATCTCTTTCTCGTTTTATATAGCTCCCTCTTTTGCAAATAGATTGTGATATGATAAGTTATATAGACTTCTACTCGCATGACATGTAACTTTGTGTGGGGATCAACGTGGTGTGTGCGCGCGCAATAACACTACAATGCGTTAGAGATGTAGACATTTGACAGGTTCTCTCAATTTTTGAATCTTTCGATACAAAAGATGGTGAAGAAGGCAACTTTAATGATGTAATCGAGTAAGATGAAGTTATTTTAAGAGAGGGAAATGTGGGATTGAAAATTGAAAATTGAAAATGAGAGGAAAAGGTCTTGAGCGCTCATTGAAGCTAAATAGTAGAAATTGTGTAGGCTTAATAAAAATCCACCATATTATATAAAAAGAAAGTAAGATGACACCAGGTTTTGCCTTAAATATATAGAAAAAGATGGAAATAATAGATTGGCTTTATGGAGCTTGCGTTTTGTTGTACTTTTGACTTTCACAAATTAAAATTTGGAACCAATTTTGCTTATCCTAAGAGCAAGTTGCCTCATAATTTTTCACTTTTAAAATTAGGAAATTCAAAAAAAAAAAAAAAAATCTTTTGTTCTCTTAAAGTCAATCGAAGCATGCGCTTGGGCAAACGCGAAACTTGCATGCTTCACTTATGGGAATAAAGAAATTTGTCGAAGATTAATTACGATTAAGCGGAAGTCTACACGAATTGAATTTAAGACTAAGACGGCATGCTTTCTTTAAAAAAAAAAAAATAGAAAGCTTCAGTATGTTTTCAGAACTTGAATGTGTTTGACGACTAAGAGACGTGGGATCCAAGTTGCTCACCTATGGCAAGATAATCATATGGCTTTTTGTTTTCTTTTTTCTTTGGTTGGCTTAAGGTTGCTCCGATGAGTTCATCGAATATGTTAATTTATTGGTTCATAAATTTTAACAATATTTAAAAAAATACGTGGTCAACAAGCGCCATGTTTCTCCGCAGCCTTAATATGGATGATAAATAAATACCAATGAAAGCTGCGTAAATTAAAAGAATTTGTCGAAGTTATTATGCCATAGTTGAAATTTGAGTCGGTCAGTTCAACTTGGAATCTAGAAGGACATTAGGTTCAAAGCTGATTCTAGGAGACCTGATTTGGTTTGGTCTAAGTCCGATTGTAAGGCTAGAACCATTGGTTTTACTCAAGAACTAACTCAAACCAATTTGGCACTGCATTCACCTGATTCTGAACCGGCTTTCAAGCCTCTATTAAATAAGAAACATACTTTTGCAGCCATTGAGAATTGAATAATAATTTTTAAGATAAGCAAACAACAATTTAACCATTTGATCAATAGATATTTGTGGCAAATAGAACAACTTTTATTATAAGAATTTGATTTTGTTTCCCAAAATGTAAAGTGAGCTGATTATTGGTTTCGAAGCAGATCAGTATGGTTCATGATTTCAATTACTGGGAGTCATAGGATTGGCCAGGTATTAATTCACCATGAAACCAATTACCTCTAGTACTCACATTATCTTTCTTATGAAGTCGTTGAAATGATTGAATTTGTAAATTTATGTATACCTATGCCATAATGGAGATGAGAATTGTATCACTACATTAAAATCAGCTTCATACTATCTGCAAATTTCAAGTTTTTGCAGGTTGATTATATAAACGAAAAACACCTAGTCTTCTGTATTTTAACCCAGTTTAGACTAAGAGTTGACAAAAAATGATGGAAAACATATTCTTTGATCACGTATATAAGTAAGTATGATTGTACTAGTATGCATTCCTAATTCTAAAATTTACACTTTGAACTTACAATTTGACTAGAGATAGATACCTTCCATTGGAGTTTTTTTTTTTGGTCGGAAAAGATAGATTTTCTATTCAAGTTGGGAAATTGGAACATCCGTTAACAAGAGCTTCATTACATAGCATATCTAACATAACTGGAGGTGGATAACTGGGCCAATTCGGTGGGAGGGAACCTTGGCCATGGGCCTTCGCGGCCCAGTCAGCTAGGGCATTGGCTTCACGCCTGCAATGCTGCACCGTGAGATTGGGGAAATAGAGCATTCGAGCTGCGATTTCGGCAAAATGGCACGGCACTCCCATGGCGGCAGACGATCCCGGTTGAGCACTTCAGCAATAATGAGACTGTCAGTCTCCAACAACAGGTAAGAATTGGTTCTTCCTTGCCGTGATAGGTCCTCAAGGGCACACAACATCGCTTGACTTTCTGTCTCCAGTGCATATGTTGTGTGAACGTTCCTGGTGAAGCCTCCGATTAGTCGGCCTGTGTGATTGTGAGCTATACATGCGATCGCGCCCATATGAGTGGCAATAGGACCTTCCATTGGAGTTTAGCCACCATATTTTTTGACAAGACAATCACATACGGAAATATCACCCCATATGACCAACGTCCAAAAAAACCTTTAGCATACCAATTAGAAATCACTTGTTGTAAATAAGATAAGTCTTGCCAAGAACTACTGACTCGCTATCCGATAGTAGTGAAGATATGCGAAAGAGGGAGAATGCGCTACATCGGATCTTGCTGTAGTTGATGAAAGAGTTGTAGTTTATGATGTAGCATCGGTTATTTCTCAGGTTACGAATGACCCAATCTATCTATGGCAACCACCCCTACTTTTAGTAGATGGACAATAAAAATTACCCAATCAGTTCTAAATAATTCAATCATAAACTTTCCAATATTACTTAGTCCTAAACCACTGTAATCATTCTGGTCAATTTTCATAGAAAATTACTCATAATGTGATCTAGTCATCGCTGGCTATCCTACGTGGTACATCGCCATGTTAGCTATTTCTGGTGAAAAGATTCCAGATGAACTATATTAGAATTCCGCATAAAAGTTTAGGACTAAAGTAGTAAAATCGAAAAATTTAAGATTGAATTGACATCCGTATAATAATTTTAAAATTGATTGGATAATTTTCCTATGCGCTTTTCACCCCTTCTACCGTATTCAAGTTAAAAGAATAAATTCACTCTCTCACTACTTAATAATGCTACCGAATCTAACATTTGGTGAGGTGTCAAAAAAGAAAAAAAGAAGAATCTTTATGGAAATCATGGACTAACTTCTTTATGAAAAGGAATGGTCGACATTGGCCCATAAAAGAAGGCCACGGACGGTCCAGGGTCTTGCTTTAATTAATCAACCGAAACCCGAACGAAAGTTCCGAGACGAATATAATAGGCGAGCACCTAATTATAAAATGGAGGACATCATCCAGTGGCCCCATATTACCTGAATTTTTACAATAGGAAAATAAATAAATAAAAACCCACTTTATTGCAGGGTTAAGTCTGCAATTTTCGAACACGGATTGACACGTTTATACGCGATCATACAGTTAAACCGAATATGACACTATTCGAAGATGCATAAATTTAGCGTTATACATGGTTACAAAACCCTGTTATGATGAGTGAGCACGAGCAATTGGTCCTATTTTATGATTGTTAGAGGCAATGTGGCATGATATGATATGAAGGAAAATAATATCTTTCGAGAAAAGTATCAAAAAAGTCTTAAACCTATTGCATTTGTACCAATTCAGTTTTAAATATTTTAATTGGACTAATTTAGTGTTAAGTTTTTTATATTTGTATTAATTTAATATATCTAGCTAATTTAAGTTAGAAATCATTGACATGGATATCGGCTATCCTACATGATTCAAACACTATAAAATAATTTTTTAAATATATTTTCGATATTTTTTTTTTAAATTTGTTTTTTAAAATTTTCCTTTTTTTTTTTTCCTATCATTTTTCCTCTGCACTATGGCTTGCATTGGCAATGGTCGGCGGTTGGCCATAGGCAATGGCTAGCAAGAGTGTCGTGACCCTTGTGGGCTGGTCGAGGGGGGCCCTTGCTACTTGGGTGAGGGCTTGACCCTTGCTACTTAGGCCAAGGCTCAACCCTCATCGCCCTTTCTAAGTTTGGTATGATGGGAGAATAGTAACAATTCGAACAATATCGAATTGACGCAGCGGAATAAAATAATCTCCCCTTGTGTGTAAATCTAATAGGAATCGATATAGTAGAGTAAAATAAATACCAAGCATGCGAACACAAGATGATTTTTATGTGGAAAACCCCCTCGATGTGAGGAGATCAAAAATCACGGGACCGGAGTCCACCCGAAAATCTTCACTATCAACAAAATTGGGTGAACAATATTCTTCTCTAGCAAATACTAGAGGTACATAGCAGCAAAGACCTCAAGAACATAATTCTTGGCAATGCACTTGAACTTCACAAGAGATCAATGATAAATTTGACTAAAAACGCAGGTTTTGATCAATCCACGAAAAACCTGATGTAGGGAGCTTCAGACAAAAATCAAACCGTTCAGATTCGAGAAAATTGCGCCACGAACATGCTGACAAAATTTCAGCTCAATCAGACCATGAATCGACCTCCGATGCCAGCTTGATATAAACTAGATATTGCCTCAATCCCCCGATTTTCTACTTTCTCTTTTTCTCTTGTTACTATTTCCTTTTGCAGCTACCACTTTATGAAGATAGTGAGAAACCCTATTTCTTCATATAACTTATTATATGGGCTCAAGCCCTTTTAAGCCAGAACTCATTGGGAACTTCCTCCACATAGGAGTGAACCCAGCTAACAAATCTCCCCCTCACAACAATGTGGAGGGATTCACCATCCCTGCTATCAATTGGCAATGTTCAAGCTTCTGTCTTGGTAGAGTCTTCGTCATCATATCAGAGCCATTATGATCTGTATGAATTTTCTCAAGTTCTAACAACTTTTCATCTAGAATATCCCTCATCTAATGATATCTAACATCAATATGTTTCGATCTAGAATGAAAAGATGAATTCTTACCAAGATGAATTGCGCTTTGATTATCACAAAATATCACATACCTCTTTTGCTTGAACCCAAGTTCTTCTAAGAACTTCTTCATCCATAGCATCTCTTTACTAGCTTCAGTCACTACAATAAATTTAGCTTCGGTTGTAGAAAGTGCAACACACTTCTGCAATCTTGACTTCCATGACACAGTTCCACATGTAAAAGAAATCAAATAACCAGAAGTAGATTTACGAGTATCAATATCACCTGCCAAGTCGGAATCTGTGTATCCAACTAACTCAAGTTTTCCGGTCCCGAAACTGAGTTTCAAATTTGAAGTTCCCCGAAGATACCTCATAATCCACTTTACTGCATTACAGTGCTCTCTGCCTGGATTTGACAAATAGCGACTAACAACGCCAATTGCGAGCGCCAAGTCTGGGCTTGTACATACCATCGCATACATTAAGCTTCCTACAGCTGAGGCATATGGAATATTTTCCATATCTTTCTTCTCTTTATCAGTCGTAGGACTTTACTTCATATTTAACTTAAAGTGGGCAGCAAGAGGAGTACTAACCACTTTGGCCTTGTCCATGTAAAATTTCTGAAGGATCTTCTCGATATATTTCTCTTGCGACAAAAACAACTTCTTAGCATCTCTGTCTTGGGTAATTCTAATGCCAAGAATTTGCTTTGTGGAGCCCAAGTCTTTCATGACAAAAGACTTGCTCGACTGTTTCTTCAATAACACAATTCTTGAAGCATTCTTGCCAACAATCAACATATCATCAATATAAAGCAAGAGAATAATAAAGTCATCATCAGAAAATTTTTGGACAAACACACAGTTATCCGAGGAAGTCTTCTTATAGCCCTGTTATGTCATAATTGACAAAAACTTTTTGTACCACTGCATCGGTGCTTGTTTTATGCCATAAAGACTTTTCTTCAATTTGCACACATAATCCTCTTTCCCTTTCATTTTAAAACCCTCAAGTTATTCCATGTATATCTCTTCCTCCAAGTCACCATGTAGGAATGCTGTTTTGACATCCATTTGCTCAATTTCCAAATCTAGGGTAGCTGCCAAGCCTAGTACCACACGGATATAAGACATTTTCACTACCGGAGAAAATATATCATCAAAATCAATACCATTTCTCTGACTGAACCCCTTAACAACCAATCTAGCTTTGTACCGTGGTTGTGAAGTATATTCATCTTGCTTCAACCTATATACCTACTTGTTCTTCAAAGCTCTTTTACCTTTAGGTAACTTCACCAACTCAAAAGTATGATTATCATAAAGTGACCGCATCTCATTTCGCATTGCATCAAACCAATTATTTTTGTACTCATCTTCTATTGCTTCTGCATAGCACTTTGGTTCACTTGCATCAGTCAATAATACATACTCATCTTCAGAATACCTGGTGGAAGATCGTCGGTCTCTAATGGATCTCCGGATTGGAACATCCAGTGGAACATCTAATTGAGCCTCTCGTTCAGGAATAATATTATCTATTTCAACATGTTTAGGAACATGTGCGTTATTTGGAACATTGACTTCCTGCTGCTCTTCATCAACCCGTGTAGGAATATTTGTAAGAGGAACTGGATCCAAATCAACCAAATTATCACTAACCTGTGGTGTTGAAATCATCTCTACTTTCTCAATATCCTCGATTGTTTGATCTTCCATAAACACAACGTCTCTACTTCTTATAATTTTCTTTTCAACCGGATCATAAAATTTGTAGCCAAGCATATCCTGCCCATAACCAATAAATATGTACTGTCGTGTCTTCACATCAAGTTTAGACCTCTCATCTTTGGGAATATGCACAAATGCTTTGCACCCAAAGACACACAAATAATCATAAGAAACATCTTTGCCTGTCCAAACTCTATTAGGAACATCAAACTCTAAAGGAACGCATGGAGTAAGATTTAATACGTGCACAACTGTACTTAAAGCCTCACCCCAAAAGGATCCAGGTAGCTTTGACTATGAAAGTAAGCATCTTACCATTTCAACCAGTGTTCTGTTCATTCTCTCAGCTAAGCCATTTAACTGAGGCGTCTTGGGAGGTGTCTTTTGATGTCGAATACCTTGTTGTCTGCAATATTCATAAAAAAATCCAATATACTCTCCCCCGTTATCAGCTCTGATGCATTTCAATTTCTTTCCAGTCTGTCTCTCAACTGAAGCCTGAAATTGCTTAAAAGCATCTAACACTTGATCTTTAGTTTTCAAGGTATGAATCCAAATTTTCCTTGAAAAATCATCTATGAAGGTAACAAAATAAATAGAGCCACCAAGTGATTTTGTTTTCATAGGACCGCAAACATCAGAATGCACTAAATCCAGTATACCTGACTTTCTTGAAGGAATGGAGCTTTTAAATGCAACTTTGTTAAGTTTTCCTTGCTAAACAGTGAGCACACTTCTTTAGCGCCGAACTTTTCAATCTTGAAAGGAGCTTCTTCTTGGTCAATATTGACAGACCCTTCTCACTGATGTGACTGAGCCTCTACTGCATTAATTTTGTCTGTGGACAACTTTGCCTGCATAATGTACAACGAAGAATATTTTTCACCTCTAGCCACAACAAGAAAACCTTTGGTGAGCTTCCATTGACCATTACTGAAGGTGCTGCAATACCCATCATCATCCAACTTGTCTGTCGAAATCAAATTCAAGCGGATATCAGGTATATGTTTAACATTATTCAATACTAATCTTGTGCCATTGCTAGTTTTTAGGCACACATCACCGATGCCTACAACTTGAGCTAGCCCATTGTTTCCCATCGTCACAAATCCAAAGTCACCTGATCTGTATGATGAAAAGAAATCCCTACGAGAGGTAGCATGAACAGATGCACCACTATCAATTACCCAACTGGTCTCATGAGATACAAAATTCACCATATCACCATAAAAAATAATGAGAAAGTCTTCTTTAAGTGCAGCAACATGATTGTTATCACTGTCATTATCAATTTTCTTCTCTTTACCTTTCTCCCTTTGTTTCTCCCTTTTTAACTAGCGACAAAACCTTTGAATATGCCCCTTCTGATGACAATAATGACACTCAACATTAGCAAATTTATTATACTTACCCCTGCTTTTATCTCGGCTTTTATCTCTATTTCTCGAACCTCGAGACTCACTTCTTCCCCTTTTCTCAACAACCAAGGCATCAGAATGTGAAGAGGACGATCCTTGTGTCTTCTTTCTCATCTCTTCATTTAAAATACTACTCTTGACCAAATCCATGGTAATCGTACCATCCAGGGCGGAATTAGACAAAGATGTTCGGAACGTCTCCCATGAGTTCGGTAAAGTACCAAGCAACCATAGTGCTTGTATCTCATCATCAAACTTGATTCCCATCGCAGCCAACTGATTTATAATTCCTTGAAAGGAATTTAAATGATCAGTCAAACGAGTACCATCTTGATATCTCAGAGCCATAATCTGTTTTATCAAAAATAACTTATTATTCCCAGTCTTTCGAGCATATAATTGTTCGAGCTTATCCCATAAACTGCGTGCATGTGTTTTCTCAATAATATGGTTCCAAACATTATCATCTACCCACTGCCTAATATAACCACACTTGACGATGAAATATAGACCATTCAACATCAGTTTTACTCTCCGATTTCTCCTCGGCAAATACGGGCAAATAAAAATCTTTCACATATAAAAGGTCTTCCATCTTCCCTTTCCAAATATGATAATTCGAACCATTCAATGTAACCATTTCTACTTGCATTCGTTTCCATTGTTTACCACAAGACAGAAAAAATCAAGCAATAACCAGATGCTCTAATACCACTCTGATGGGAGAATGATAACAATTCGAACAATATCGAATTGACGCAACGGAATAAAATAATCTCCCCTCTTATGTAAACCTAATAGGAATCGATATAGTAGAGTAAAATAAATACCAAGCACGCGAACATAAGACGATTTTTACGTGGAAAACCCCCTCGATGTGAGGAGATCAAAAACCACGGGACCGGAGTCCACCCGAAAATCTTCACTATCAACAAAATTGGGTGAACAATATTCTTCTCTAGCAAATGCTAGAGATACATAGCAGCAAAGACCTCAAGAACATAATTCTTGGCAATACACATGAACTTCACAAGAGATTAAGGATAAATCTGACAAAAAACGCAGGTTTTGATCAATCCACGAAAAACCTGATGTAGGGAGCTTCAAACGAAAATCAAACCATTCAAATTCGAGAAAATTGTGCCACGAACATGCTGACAAAATTTCAGCTCAATCGGACCACGAATGGACCTCCGATGCCAGCTTGATATAAATCAGATATTGCCTCAACCCCCAGATTTTCTGCTTTCTTTTTTTCTCTGGTTACTATTTCCTTTTGCGGCTACCACTTTATGAAGATAGTGAGAAACCCTATTTCTCTATATAACTTATTATATGGGCTCAAGCCCTTTTTGGGCTTGCAACTCATTGGGCGGCCTCCACATAGGAGTGAACCCAGCTAACATGATGGGGGTCGCCCTTGCGCCCAAGCAGCAAGGGCCCCTCTCGCCCAAGCCACGAGGTTTGTGTCCTCACTAGATCCGATGAGGGCCACAACACCCTCGCTAGCCCTTGCTTGTGGTTAGTCGCCAGCCATGACCAATACCGGCAATGCCCCAAAGGAAAAAGGATAGAAAAAAAAAAAGGAGAAATAAAAAAAAAGTAAAAAAATTGAAAAATTATTTATAAATATCAACGTTGGTGCCGACTGTGTCACATAGAATGGTTGACGTCCATGTCAGCAATTTCTAGCATAATTTGGTCAAATGAACTTGATTGACGTCCACGTCCACAACAGCCTATTCGTTTATCATTGGCGATGTTCTAAGCCAGGAGCGATGGTGCACTTGCCTATTTGTTTATCATTGGCGATGTTCTAAGCCATGAGCGATGGTGCGCTTATATATGTATTAATTCAAGAAGCAACGAGGGTGGATGTATGAAGAAGTGGAGTTGAAAGTTATGGGGCTGCCGATGGGCTTTCCCAATTTCACCATTTGGAAGTCATCACGCCCAAAAGTTTGTTGTCTGCCCTTTTGCTCTTTCAAAAGTTCCCTAGGTTCTGTTCAGTGTTGTCGTTGTGGGAATTACTTTCCTCAGATTTGAGGTATTATGTCCTCCCATAAGCAAAGTCGGCAACAAAAAATAAAAACCATATTGAGGTGTCGGAGGGGGCTTCCTTTTCCCGGCTTTGTGATTCTCAAGTTGTGTCGAAACGTTAAACAAGAGCAAGAGCAACAACCTTCACTGATCCGAAAATGGCCATAACCCTCTTCTCACTTAGAAAAGATTGCCTCGTTCACAAGTATATAACAATGGTTAATAATATTTATATATATTTTTTTCATATCATATCTCTAGCTGGAGAAAGAAACTCAATAACTACAGGTTCATCTGTGTCACGACCTCCCTTTTTCTTTCAACAAGAGGAAAAAGATGAAGTTTAGGAAGGAGAAGGACAATAGAAGTATCAAAAGTTATGTATGATACTCACTTTAGTGTCAAAAGATTTTTTTCGGATCACTTAAGGCGCGTTTGGTAACGCTTCTGTTTCCGAGAACAATTTTTGATAAGAAATGATTCTTTTTTATTTTGTTCCCCGGAACAATTTCTAATAAGAAATGATTATTTTTTATTCTATTCCCGGGAACAATTATTAAGCATTTTAAGCCGTTTGGTAATTGTCCAAAATTTCAATTCCCGGAATAGAATTGCGTTTGGTATTGTGCTCAAAATTTCTACTCCAAATCATTTTCTTTTAATTTTTAAATAATTTTATTACTTTTTTCCTTTTTTCTTCTTTTCTTCTTTTTATTTCTTTCTCCTATTCTTCTTCTTCTTCAAGTGGCCAGTTGCTTGCCTTGGGATGACCGGCGATCGGCTAGACAAGAGCTGACGACCTCACCGGAGCGTTGTCGGCCCTCGGCGAGGCCGGCCCTCGTCGGCCGAGCCTCGGCGGGGCTAGGTGAGCCTCGGCGGGGTTGGGTGAGGCTCACTTGGCCACCGGCGAGCTTGCCAGACCTCGCCCTGGCCTGGCGAGCCTCCGGCAAGCTCGCTGGACCAGTTGTCGGCGATGGGCGGCTGACGGCAACCGCGGCAATGGTAGTAAATGAAGAAGAAGAAAAGGGAAGAAGAACAAGAGAAAAGAAAATAAAAAGAGAAAATATGGGCTTGATTCTAGAATTGTTCCTGGGAACAAAAATCAACTTTTTTTTTTTATTCTTAATTCTATTCCAAATTTATTTCTTTCGGGAACAAAAAAATAGAAATTTGTTCCCGGAAACAAATATTTTACCAAACACAATTCTGTTCCAAAACTACTCAAAGGAACAAAAGAATATAAATTTTTACTATTTGGTCGGTTACCAAACAGGGCCTTAAGTGCCAATTCCAATCTGATCAGAAATTCTACATTGTCATATTTTATTAATTTCTCAATCATACGTGGTTCTCGCCATGTTGAGTCAACATATAACCCCAAACAATGTTGTGTAGTAGGTTAAAAAGTGATCACTTCAGTGTTTATCTTTATTAAAAAATGATCACTTTAGTGCTAGCGTTATTAAAAAGTGATTATTTTAGTAGCAAAAAAATGCAAACTCAGATAAGATTTTTAATTATAAAAGCCATGGAATATCTCTTGCTAGAATTTCTCACTAGAGGTACTTAGTTGATCGTTTTTTCTATGATTTGACATTTAAGTAAATTGGCAAAAACTTTTTGCATTAAAGTAAACGTTATACACAATTTTTAGTACTTCTAACGTCCTTCACCCAAATTTAGGGACATTTCCTAAAAGAGGGCCAACAGCCCTTGATTAGACATGAGCTATTCCAAGTCCTTATCTTCCCTAACATTTGATTTATTTGGGTTCCATTCAGCTTATGAATATTCTAGGCGAGAGGGGAGTTGTCACTAGTTTATTGGGGCCGGCTAGAAACTGAGTGAGACACGGGAGATTGTCTCACTTCCAACACAACCAAATTTGATCTAAGATCGAGGACTTGATTACGCTAATAGTCTAACTAACGCCCTTTCAATATCTCTAACTTGGTTGGATTGTTCATCTAAGTAATCAAACAATATTTTCCAATTATGAGTCCTAAAGGTCGTTTGTGTATGCCACAAAAAAGGCATCCCAAGATCTCCAAAGCTAGAATATTGAATGCAACAATGGAGAAAAAGAGATTTGCATACTTGATTTGGAATCTATCATTTTTTTTTTATGTGGAATAGCGATGATTCATAACTCAAGTGCTTCTCCTATATTGCTTGTGTATCACTCAATGAGATTGCTTCTCATGAATTATGTTTTGTAACTGTTCCCTATTTGGGATTATTTTTACATCAGGATTAGAAGATAGACTTGAGAACTACTAATATAATATTCAACTACGGACTTTCTCATCACAAGCAAGGCTCTATTTGGGCCCCACAAGCTAGCTTTATATAAGACTAATTAAGAATATTTATATCTTAACTTATGATCCTAAGGCTTTATCTAAGGCTATGCTAAAAGGAAAAGAATATTTAATGTATTAAAAGCTAAGAAGCGTTGATACTCTCCATGAGCTTTCGTGTCATGTGTTGGACACTCCAATACATGTCCGACACTCTCGGACACTCTTTGACACTCGGTTAACATGTGTCGAAAAATTTGACATCTGGTCAACTTTCTCGACACTCTTCGATACTCAAGTCAAAATTCCGATATGCAAATTTTCAACACGTGATTTAAACATGCAAGGTCAATTTTAAAATTTTTTAATAAATCATGGGTCAAAAAGTATATATGTGAAAAATAAAAATAAAATAAAAATAGAAATAATAAATGGGGAAAGAAGAAAAATATAACTTTCTCTCCTCTTCTGACTCTCACTTCTCATGATACACAATTAACCCCCTGAGTTTTTTTCTCTTCTCTTTCGACATGCCTAACACGCGAGTCCCAAATGTGAATTGTTTGTTTTTTTCTTCAAATTTTATAGATTATTGTAATGGAGTTGAATTTGTCAATTAAAACAATGAATGATATTAATAAATAGTATATCAATATTTTTAGTGTAAATTCATTCTATGCTTTTTTATTATTTATTTATTTGTGAATTTGAATCAAATTAATTTGATTAAGATAATCATAAAAATTATAATTTATCATGCATATATAAATATATACATTTAATATATAACGTGTCTCAACGTGTCAGAATTTTCTATTTTTTGAGAAATGATGGTCAGCGCATCGTGATGTGTCATGTCACGTGTTGTGTGTTGGTATCAATGCTACTTAGATTAAAAGTACGGTAAGTAAACCATCAAGCATTGATAACACCTAAAATAAAGTATAGGAAAAAAAAAATCCAATACTTGTCTGACAAATAATATACATGACCTTGTTATAGAGCCCAGAGACAAAATTCCCCATGTGCTAAATGAGAATTTAAAATGCATGAAATTACTTTAAATGCATGAAATTACACTAAATAATTTTAATCTTCTCAAATTGGATATTAGCAAAAATGATTTTTCTAATCCATGAAACACCACAAAATAGCACTAAATTAGGAAATTACTCTATCCAAACCCGATTTTTAAAAAATGCGGCAAAAATAGTAAACAAAATAAAAAACGTGCCAAATTTGACAGACAAGTGGTCCTTTTCAAATTTCGTGTTTTAGCTTTTCTCAGAAGAGCCCTCCATGTCAGACGAAATTGCAAATTTTACTCAATTCGCCGTGTGGTAAATTACCCCCATGTAGTCAGTCAGTCCCGAGAACCTTTCAGAACCTCCGACCGTGCTTTTGGGAAGCTAGTCCGGTTGATGATCATGTTATCCTCCCCATGACCAACGCTAGCCGCACTAGATTCTCACAGTCGCAACTGCAACCCAAGAAAGTGGCTGTGATCATCAACAAGCTGATGCATGCACCAGGAGGCGGAGTCGGAGACGCCGGAAGTGATAGTGTAAGAATAACCATGCTAACGCTGCTTGTTCAGCGTCATTTCTGGAACGTTGATTAAACTATTAGCACTAATAACGCTAAATTTTTTGAACAAACAATTACATAAAACTTTATCCGATCTTGATGAGGTTGATAGGCCCACTACTTGGCCGAATAACCCCCTTGGCAGGCCACTCAATAAGATGCAGTAGTCTCTCTCTCGTTCATTCATGAACCGTAGGAACCCATCAAAAGGACACAGAGAAATAAAGAGAAGATGATTAGGGACAGTTTCCAAGAAGTTCATTCGATTGTGTATATTGCAGTAACGAACTCGGAGCTTAGATGCCAATTAGTAACCTCCAAATAAAGAAAAAATAACAACCTAAAATATGCAAATTTCAATAAGCAACGGCATAATCCGACCCAAAAAGTAAAAATCAACGATATTGTCAAATTCCTATTCTAGATAAGAATAATCCTAAAGAAATTAGAAGGGATAAGTGTATTAGAAGTCCTAAAACTTATCATGAAAATGCAATTGAATCCTAAAACTTTCAAAAAGTGCAATTAAGTCCTAAAACTTATCACGAAAATTCAATAAAGTCCTAAAATTTTCAAAATTTAATAAAGTCCTAAAACTTGTCTCGAAAGTGCAAGTCCTAAAACTTTCAAAAAGTGCAATCTTAAAACTTTTAAAATGTGCAATCAATAAAGGACTTAGATTGAACAATTTTGATAAGTTTTAGGACTTGATTGTACTTTGTGACAAGTTTTAGGACTTAATTGCACTTTTTGAAAATTTTAGGATTTAATTGCATTTTCATGACAAATTTTAGGACTTCCCATATACTTATCCCAAATTAAAATCCTAACTCACAGCGAAGAAAATAACAACCCCCTAAATTTACTGAATTATGCTAGAATATGACACCAATTGGACAGTGAATCTTTCGCCAATTAAAACGCTGGCTTGACCGTCACCCACGTCACACCGATTTTGTAGATGGATTTAAGTAAGTGGGGCATGAATCTTTGAGATAATGACTGGTTGCTCCAGTAAAAGAGCACATGTTGAATTTATAAACCTCCAGGAGGAAAGGTCCCTTTGTAAATTTGTTGTGAGGCGGGGCATATCAAAATAGCAAATCAACACCATCTATGACGTTCTCCCACTCACGTGGGACATGTAATGGATGGTTTTATTAATTGGTATTGAAAATACATTGCAAGCGATTTCACATTAATTGGTATTGAAACTACATCGCAAGCGATTTCACCACTACCCGCTGGGGGACCAAATTAGAGCCCAATGAATGATGTGTTTGATTGCATGCATGCTATATGTAATGAATGGTTTGATTAATCGGTATTGAAAACCTTCTCTGAATTCTTCAATCATGGTTAGAGTATTCTTCTCCATTTGTGATGATATACTTTCATGGTGATGGAAATACTCTTGTATTGTTGATGTTGAACCTTTATTGTATGACTAGCGAACAAGACTTTGTGTATTTTCCTATTTTTGGTGATTAGTAGAAGTTTTTGGACAGTTCGTGATTTTTCTATGTAAAAAATCTTGATATTGTTGTTGGCTTTGTATTCTTATCATATCGGCATTATAGTTACATATTCCACAATGAGGCATGAATGGGATCAACAGCCAGAGAGATGTTTAAGCTCAATGCAATGGTTTGTCCAAAGGCATCAGCTAATTATCACCTTACATTGATAATAACAGCCATCCATCACATTTCCGGTGCTTGCATCCTCTATCTCTTTTGCATTCCAGATTTCAGAAACATCTTATGACAGTATTCATATCCAACTTTACTTAATTACTGGATAGATGATATACGGTAAAGGGAGTGAGCCTTGCTGCTCCAACTTTTCTTTTCTTGTTTTTCAGTAACACAAACAGATTCAACACAATACTGCAAATTGCAAGTTATAAGCAGTCACACTTAAATTACAGATTACGGATCTAAAGATCGGTCCACCATTATAATCATAATAGAGAGTTTCACCACATCAGAAACAACTACAAAGATACTATTAGCTTCAGCGTTAGTTCTGCCTAGTTTCGCATGACCGTCCGCACACAAGGTAGCGTTTTCATATGTGGGAGACTGACTGCCTCTCTCATTTCAACTCTCCACTTCAATCTTCATTTTTTTTTTCCTTTTTCTTGTTAGGGAAAACATCGATTACCTTCCTCACTTTCACACAATATTTCAGTTTGCATTGTCACACTTGAAGATTTGCATCTCCCATCTTGGGTTTAAGAAATGAAATTGACTGGTGATGGTGGAGCCGAAATGCAATAAGAGCACTTCTGTTTGGATGCCTTCTAAACAGGTCTAGAAATGCCGAGGAAGGCTGACGTGCCACTAATCTGCGAAGGCTGTGCTTATACTGTTTGCCTCTCCCGGTACAGCATCACTAAATCAGGAGATTTACACAAAGGCAACCCGGCTAATATGCCTTTGGGTATAGTATAAACATACTGATCTAGCTAAGTGGGATATCTCATGAACGGGGCTATGATGCAGAAAGAAACATGACTTGCTGTTGCAGATATAGCCAACACAACCTCGATCCATCTTAAGAACCAATAGTCCATTTTGCTTTTCAGGTGATCTTCTCGACATAATAATTTCCAGTCGAGTCCAATGTTGCCATTTTTACATTGTCATTCCCACATTTGCCAAAAGGATGGCCACATCTCTATTTTAAATGCTTGCCCATATTCCACTTGCACCATCAGTAAAGAAATCAGCCAAAATCCATCAAACGAACTTGTTTTGCTTAGTTGGTGATGACACATATGCAGACGTGGGGTTGATGACGATGGATGAGGAGTTGAGAGGCTTGGAATATCCTGCCAATGTAAAGACACCTACAACTTGGCCAGAAATGCAAATGCATTGCATTAAGCTGTGTTTTGTTGATTAGAAACAATCACAAACACTTAGCAAAAATGGGTGCAATTAATACTCTCTCTCCTTGTTATTTACTTCAGTTTCAAGCAGAGATGTGAAGCAAATCTACTTCACAAGAATAGCCATTTGCCATAGTAAATCTGACCAGGTACGCTTTGGAGCATCCAGAGGCCATAACATTAAAGAAATAATCCTGCTTTGTTTTTCTTTTTCATGTATATATTCTTTGGGTTATCATATTCGGAAGAGCCGTCTCCTGTTAAGAAATAACAAGCAGTCTGCTCTCATCTGTTTAACGTTTCACATAAACCAAAGAGTCTTAGAGGTGTTCTAAAAGTGTGGCCTGCATTGTTCATACGCCTGCCCGCGCTTACACAATCGTTCAGCCACATACAACATTCAAAGGCTTTTAAAGCGGTTCAAAAAACTGAGATGAGCTGGCAGTACATGGGAAATGACAGCTTGTCGTTGTCGGGGAGTCAATGTAGAATGGCATGATGTGTGCGGGCAGAGAGAGAATGAACCCTGGGCCGTTGGAATGACATATATGGGTCATTATGTGCTCATCATGGTTCATTGTGGAGAGAGTGTCCACATTCAATGCACTCACCGATCATGCATTGTTTCGAGTACCAGGCTGAAAAAAATAAAAAAAATAGGAAAATTGTCTGCCGAAATGGACACTTTTCTTCAAGTGAGTCTTGGGCTGGAGCCTTTGGGTGTAACATATATCGTTCATTATTTGGCGACCTTGGCCCTGATATTCTCCACTTAAAGTTCAAAGCAGTACTTTCTTATTATTCTTGTTGATCTAGAAAGGCGTTCTGTATCATGATCCATAATATCCAACAATTATGACTCTGTAGCTTTCCAATTCATTGTGCCTCCATCTACCAAACCACTGCCGAGTAGTCTCACAGACCATACTTTTCGCAGCATACAGTGACGAAGATGGCAAGCTCTGGCGGCAACAGCTCTAATATGAGCACCGCGAAACATAACGATCAAGTACAGAGCCCCTGTACATCCTCTGAGCTTTGCATTCATCGTTTTCAGCATGATCAATCGCCAGTGTCACAATTAGGATGCAACCAAAGCTGTTTTTCCTCAAATCTGGGCAGAAGTGGATTCTATACAACAGACAGCAAGTCAAGCAATAACACATCTTCTTCTTCTGTCCCTACTGCAGTTACGAGTTTGCAAGTTGAATTAGATGCCTGTAACCTATTTTCATGTAATTTCCAGCAGTCAAGATCAAGAAATTGCGAATCATTGGTTTATGATCATGTAGAAGACCAGCAGTTCCTTGCTCTTCAGTCCCCTGATGATCTTCAATGTCTAGTGAACTTCCACATTTACAACAAACGCAATGACCAAAGTTATCAATTGCCACAGCCACAGAACTGCACTAAACCCGCTGCTTTAAGCAACAGACGAAAGCGTAGGGAATATCTCAATACCACGGTATGCAACATGATATGAACATCTTAGGTGTATGTACACTGATAATTTTTGAAAGGAGTATCTATCATCTTCATGCAAATTTATGTGTCTCAGTTAGAGAAGGGGTCTCCAATTTCAAGAAATGAAGCTACACCTGATGCCGATCCTGGTGGAAACTCAAATTTACTAGCAGCAGCTATCTCTAGTGAAAGACGAATTAGATGGACTCAACATCTTCATAACCAATTTCTTGAATGTGTAAATCGTCTAGGAGGAGCTGAAAGTAAGTAATGGATAGAGAATGTCATTTTCGAGTCAATATCTATATTAACTTCAACTGACGTCCAAGTCATGATTTATTGGATGGCCACAGGAGCAAAACCAAAGTTAATTCTGAAGCTAATGGATGTTGAAGGGTTGACAATTTTTCACATTAAGAGTCACTTGCAGGTACTGCAACATAATGATTTTCCTTCTATAAGCTGAAAATCGATTTCCATTCCCTGGCATTTTGTTCAGAATTTCAAACCAAAACTTTATTTGTCTATTACATCACAGAAATGTCGCATCGCCAAGTGCATTGCAGAATCTAGAGAAGGTAATTCTCTGCATTCACTATGATGAGCCCGAATGAACATTTCTGGCAAGAGACAGGAACTCTATTATTATTGAAGACATATCCACGCATCACTAATTTCTGCTTGGCAGCATGATAACTTATTTTATGTGCATAAATCAAATTGTAAATGCAGGAAAACCAGAGAAGAACAATTTTGACACGATGCCTGTCCACGACCTCAAAACGTAAGATTCGACTTGTTTGTTATTTATTAACTTCGGTATCCAGACTTAAGAAGAGCAAAACCAATTATGAAAGTGCAAGTTTCAAGTGTCGAATGTCTGTCTTGAACTAGGAAGTCATGATATGAGAAAAATAAACGTATTGAATATTTGTTGGCAACAGAGACAAGCTGATTTCAGAAGCTTTTCGCAAAACCTCGCAGATGCAACTGAATGTACAAAAGCGACTACTTCAACAGTTGGAGGTAGCTATTCTGAATATTTTACATTCTGTCACATTCACACAAACACGCACACGTAAACTTTCAGAAGCATACACATAGAAACAGTGATATGAAACTAAGTTTCCATTTCATCCTCCTTGAATTAAACATACAGATGCAAAGAAGTTTACAGATGAAGATTGAAGAACAAGGAAGGCAGCTAAAACGTTACTTAGAGCAGCGTCTTCACAACAAAAATTAAGCAGCCCACTCAGATCCTCCTACAATCTAAAATTTCTAATGTCTTATTTGAAGTCAACCTCATGCTCTTAGGGTCAGATATGTGCCATCTGGATGCACAATAGGAGGAAGAATTCAACTCCAGAGCATTTGGCCTTTGCCTTTCACTGTCGTACTTCAAAGAAATCAGATTCAAAGTTCTCAGTCTTGACTAGAGAGATTGAGTTCTATGGTCAAAACTTGCAGTTGTAATTCTATCAATTATTGGTTAAGTTTGGAAATCAGATAGTACTTTTACTCTATCTTACTAGAAATAAATTTGATGACAGTTGGAACTTCTATATTCATGCGTTGTCATGCTATGGAGAAGGTATTTTGTTCTTTTATTGTATCATGTTGCAGTTAACAGTGGAGCACCCAGCTAATCAATGACAAGATTTGTTAATATCTGTACATAAATGTTGTTGAGATTCATACTACACGAGTATCATGATTTGCTTGTCGCATGATGTGAGCCATGCAATTGAGATGTAAAATAGTTTCTAAAGCACTTTGACTATCGACCCTACAAGTAATATGCTAGTTTAGAATAAAATCATGAAATGACTTGGATCGGTTGTTTGATCTACCGTTACAATTTACATACTAATAGTTCTTTATGGAGTAAACGAAATGTAACAATAGGTGGAACAACCTGAATTCATATTCATGACACACAATAAAAGAAGATGAAATGAAAGAACGCATCAGTTCAGCATCTACTGCTTGAGGGTACTGATGAAAGGAGCCACATCATCAAGCTTGCGGTTGTAGAAGCGTTGCAAGTATTCGGAGTGCGAAAGGGTTTGGAAGAGAGGAGTGAGTCCAGTGGCTGCGAGGAGCTGTGGAGAAGGTCCAACTGGAAGAGAGGGGCTGGGATAGCAGAAGGTCACTATGGACACCCTCTCCTTCTCTTTGTTCACCACCGCTCTATGATCTGGTGCTCTGTATGTGCTGTTGCTGTAAACCTCCATGATTTGACCTAAGTTCACGACTATGCTGCCAGGAACGGGTGGAACTGTGACCCAGCGGCCTTCCCTGCTGAGGACCTGAAGGCCAGGCATGTTGCCGCACTCCATCAACATGGTGATCCCTGAGTTGTCAGAATGTGGCGATAGGCCCATTGCCCTCTCAGGTTCCGGGCATGGTGGGTAGTAATTCATCCTGACCTCATACCTCCCTTCCCAGAAACTTTTCATCAACAACTCCAGTTCACCTTCATGAGTCCCCAGTGCCATTCCAATATACTTTACTACCGCCACGGCCACTTTCCTCAAATCTTCACTGTATTTATCTAGTGCTATCCTGATAGATTAGGTATTCATAGTCACCATCATTTGCTTAACTTACTAGAAATGCACAAACATGATAGAAACCCAAAAGATGGAAACAAATTGCCTGAATTCTGGGGGATTTTGTGGCCACAGATCGAGATTTCTTGCATGAGAAGGGAGGCATTTGAGGAAGATCATGTCATTCCAATCCAGCTTCTGCTCGTGAGAGGTGACGAAAGCCTGCCCGTAACCTTCGAGACTTCCTGGTCTCTGTGACGACTTTTGCTTCTCATGGTAAGGCAGTTTGAAGAAACCGGGCACGTTTTCCTTCATCAGCCGCATCCCTTCATCCGACACTTCGTGGTTCACTAACTGCACATCGATGGCAACCTCACAAACTTCTGCTTTTTGAAATTCAACCCCATTCCCATGAAGATACAATACTGGTTCTTTTATTTTCGGAGACAATGGTTCATAGCATATACGAAGATAATGCTGATCAATGAAATGATGCTTACCATGTTTTCAAGAGATCATTTCAATGGATTCAAACTTGTTAACCATATCATCAACATGAAACGACTCACCAACATGACCAACTCGTTTAGACGCAAAATAGAGAACACAGGTGGGAATCCACATGCCGGATTGGATACAATAATCAGCCATAGATGAGATTACCCGGAAAGCTTTCAAACAGTGTGGTTAACCCCGTTTTGTATTAGCATGTAAATTGAGCAGTGAAAAGGAATGACATTTAGATACTTCATTCGATATATACAGGTAAAATTCTGCAGGTGTACTGTCTGAACATAACTGGATCAGATGGCATCAAGTTCTTGGTTTAAACGTGATTATGCAGTAAAAAGAGTGGGTATCGTGGCAGTAGGTAATTAAGCTATTGATCAAGTAGAAACCAACCAGAAAGAGACCCCATTGGTGGCAGGCAGAGTGAAGGTTGTGGAGCTCGGTGGATTGAGAAGAAGGGTCCATCAGCTTTCCCAGGTCGATGCAAGGTAAGCCCTGTGATGACTCCGGCGAATGATCAGCGGGCACCACGTCATCGCGGATGTACCTTGGGGGCAAAGCATCCGGCTCTCCCTGCCTCACCAGCTCTTGCACGCTCGGCACTGGCAGTGACCATTCCAAGTTCACACTCTCCTCCTCCATTTGCCTCTTCTCTGATCTCCCCAGCCCCATTTCCTGCATTGCCGGCTCATATCTACGTTGACTTTTTCGTGCATTCCCTTTCGGGCGACAACGACCAGTCAGCGGTCAAAATTTGGATAGATTGGACCGTCTCCAAATCCAGACCGCTTCAAATGAAACAGGGAAAGTATGGTGAGAGGGCGACCTCTAGCTACATACGCCAAATTCATTTAAGTTTTTTTTTTTTTTTGTCGTAATAGTCTTTAAATCTTAATGTTTCCCGAAATACTTGCCAAGACCCCAAGATTAATCTCGAGAAAAATCTCTTCATGAATCAAACTCTATTACACTCTTTTCTAAGAGCACTTTGGTGTTGGGTATTGACCATATTGGCCAATTTCCATGTATATGTGATCTGATTTCGTAAATATGTAGTTTCACGACAAACTAGTGTCGAGATTCCTATGTGCCATCGTGGATACAATATGGACAATGAGAAAGGAATCATTTTTTGGGAAAAAAAATTACATTTATGTTTCTTAATGGATGCAATGACCCTAGGTAATTAATAAATACGTGTGAAGAGAGATTACAATGGTTGATTCTAATCAATTTTAATACGATTTGATGCCTTAACATGAAACTGAAAAATCACACCGATTGCAAACTGTGATTGAAACATCTGGTCCAGTCCGGTCCATCTCCATCCAGTCTCTGGTTGATTTAATTTGGGCATGAAATGTGAAAATCGATTCACCAACTAGCACGTTAACTCCTTTGAATTCTCTGAAGAAGAAGTGAGAAGAGAAAATCCTGCAGACTAGATGAGTGCAAGAAAGTTATGGCCTTTGATTGGAACTTGGAAGTAATCGAAATGGATGAATGCGCATCCCCGAAGAAGAAGTGCATCTGGGCTTAGGGTGGATCAGGGCCTTGCCGGGTGTAACTTGAGTTTGACTATGAAGTGCAAGCTCCTTGGTGGGTTCCGGCCCTTCCACTTCTTCAAATTTTGCAACTTCCTCTGCTTGGTTTCAGAAGTGGCTACGGACTATGAGCCATACAACAGCAGCGGTAAGTTCTTCTCTTTTTCTAAAAACAAAAGGAAGAAACGAGCCTCCATTCCCTTGCTAATTTAGGTTTCCTGAAGTGATCTTTAACTGTTTCCTTTCAGATTTAATGCTTGAGTCGTTGATTCTCTTGGTCTTTCCGACTTCAGGGTTCTATTAACGTCCGCTTTGTATGTGCATTCTGCATTTTGTTTGAGCTTTTCCATGATCTGTGTTGAACAGGTCAAAGTCGTCCACTTCAGCTCCAACCCAGATCAAGTTACCACGTCACTCATTCAAACTCTAACCGAATCTGGTTATATAGATTCTTTGCAAGTGTATATGAACCCATCATCTCTTTGTAAATCATAAGCGTCTATCAATCAACAACATTATTTGAAATCTCTGTTTCCGTTCTCTGCATTATCTCTCTTTCACTCTTCCTTGTCTCTAGTTTTTCTCTCCTCCTCTTCGGTTTTGTCTAAAGATCCTATTTTCAGTTGGTATCAAAGCCATTTGGCAAAAGGCTCATCGAAAACCGATGGCATCTTTTTCATCATCCCCGGACTCAGAGCCCCTTGTTTCTGTTTTCAGTTCAGGCTCCTTCTACACCTTTGATTGCAACTCCCACCCTTATCTCCAATGTTGTATCCAGCCCCGCACTTGGTGAGAGGTTTGGGGGCACAAATTTTGTTGTTTGGAAAGCTCATCTCACTCAATTTCTTGTAGCTTCGCAGTTCATAGTAGACAGCTCGAAGCCAGCTCCATCGTAGTACCTCCAGCGGTAGGGCGACTCAGGAGCAAACCCCACCCTAAACCCAGCCTACACTTCGTGGTTAATACGTGATCAAATGGCACTTACATGGATTTTAGCCACCTCAACCACATCGCTCTTTACTCAACTCACTGAACACAAGACTTCAGGTTCGGCTTAAAATTATCTCTCCAGTGCATATGCGGCTCAATCCTCTGCAAGAGCTTCATCTCTTTGGATACAGCTACATGCCCTGAAGAAAGGAACATGCTTGGTTACCGAATACATTCGGCAGGCTACAGAGATTTTGGATCAACTATAAACAATTGGTGAAACCATCTCTGAGAACGAAGATCACACCCACCTGTTCCGTGGACTTGGTAGTGAATTTAATCAGCTGGCGACGGCAATATCAGTGCAGACCTGAGCTTCTCCTTTGAGTAGAGAAGATCTTCACGTAACTCTTGTCCTATGAAGGTTGTCTTGAACTTTCGACATTTGATGCAGCCCAACTACTGCCAGCAGCATTTGTAGCCTACACCGGAGCCTGCTCACTAGTGTCGCCATAGAGTTTCAATTCTTTGGCCAACCAAAGCCACCAGAACCCATTTTCACAATCTCCCCGAAACTCCTCGAGGTATAGTTCATGATAATACGGGTACAATATTAGATAGCATGGATGCAACCCAAGACAACCAACAACCTGGATCTCTTTACTCTTTAGCCCCTATGGAACATTCTATCTTCGGAAACTTATTGGTTGTTTTCTTGCAATCCTCATTTTATGAACGAATGCAAGCACTTTTACTGACCAAAAAAAAAAAAAAAAAAAAACAAGTGCTCATCGGATTAATTACATCTAACCCATTTTATTCCCTTCTAATTCTTCATTTTCTGTTCTCTCCATCTCATTCCCCCTACCCAAACAAAAATAACTTCAAATCTTTTCTCTTCCCTCTAATTTAGCTCTATTGAACATATTGTTAGTTTTGGCTACTTGCGATTTCCAGTATCTCAAATAGAATTGATGTAGTTAAAAATGAATTGATATCGAATTTCTTTTATTTTAGTGCAGCCGTTGGGTGATATATTGCGTCAACCTTTGCATATTAGATTAAAACTACCGCTTCAATCTAGTTGAAGGCAAGTCACCTACACCGGAATTAAGGAATTCACAAAGATTTACTGCTTTGTGATTTGACCCCAAGTGACGAGTCAATAATGATTTATCACCCTTGTTTTTTTGGTCGAATTATTACCTTTATTAGACACCAGAATGTTACAAATTACTTATTGTTGTTTTACCCCCTTGAGGCAAAAGCGGTGACCAGCTCCGAAAAGGCCTAAGTTTTTTTTTTTTCCTTTTGCTTTTGCTTTTGCTTTTGTTCGTCAACGCCATGATTACATGAGAGATGCAAAAAGAAGTGACAACAATAACAATTGAATTTGCTATGATGATCATGTTCAGACAGAATGCAACCACTACAAGAAAGCAGATGTTATAGTTATCATTAATACAATCTACTGATATGCAGAGACTATAAAGGCAGAAGCATACAAAGAGATTCTACAGTTCAAAGAAATTACAGTAGAACAAGACAGACAGAAAATCCAAAATCAGAAGAATCTCAATGCCTAGTTTTGCATGCTTGGTGACATGATGAGGCAACGAACAACATCTGTTGACATTCCTGATTTAAAATGAGACTGTGAAAGGTATGGGCTTGATCTCAAACTGAAAAGGTGCAAGGTGCATAAGACAGATGAGTAGGATTCGATGTAAAAAAATCCATAAAGATTGGTTGAAAAGCATTCTAATTCGAAAAGATCATCAACTAGAAAGAATAGAGTCACTAAGTCAAGGTACTGATGAGGAGAAAAACTAATGCGAGATTTGTCTACAGTCAAGAAGCTTGTCAACCATTGACAACAACAATCAAGGCATATACTTGCTAGGTTAACTTTATTTAGATTTAGACAAAACAGTTAAGCTTTTAAAGAACGAGCAAGTAATAGTATATGCAAGGCAATAGTGTTAAATATTACTAACACGCATGAAACACCTAATTGACAACAAAGAAGCAATAACCATAAAAGGGCAATAATTAGCATTAAAAAATACTGATAACTTTTACTAACTACAAAGTGATTACACATCTTAGTAGAATCACGAAAAGTTGATGTTCATATTTCCTCTGCTCTAAGCAGATTAAGAACAGGAAGTTGTGGTGGATCCCAGGATGAAATATAAAATTAAACGTCATCGTTTTGCTGTACCTATTTTTCTTCAAAATTTACTCCCTCATAACTCGGCACCCGGCACAAACACCATTGCCTTTGGTCACCCATTCAGATTTCAATACGTGTCTTACTTGGTCAAGTGGGACATTTCATGGCCCAGTATTTATCTATCTAGGGTGGAGATCCTCATGAGCTATTATAAGTTAGACCTGCCATTCAAAATGCATTTCATCTATCCGTAGTGGTTAGAATGCTTAGCTTAACTTCTCACACTGCAATCTATTACTTTGTTACTTGTTAGAAGTGCCTTCAAAAACCCGAATTTGGAATCCCTTTTTGGCCCATAACAGTTGATGAATACAAGGACTACAATACCATGATAGACACTGAATGATAGGAAAGACAGGACCACCAAGAAACACATCAAGCAAACATTTGCAGCATTCAGGGGAAAGATATAGAGATTTGCACCCTCCAAAATGCACACTTCGTCATACATTGCCCTCTGTTTCATCGATCATTACCCTAGGCAAAGGCTTTCGTTAACTTCAATCGACTGTGTTAGCGCCAAGGTCCCAAAAGTACACAAAAAATCAAAACACTCTCCCTCGAAGCAGCCTATCAACTCACTGAGGCGTTCTTTCGTAGATATCAAGTTGCAATCGCAGAAAAAAGCAACAAAGAACTCATCTAATTTCATACCGCATTTCCAAAACAATCAAGCAACCCGAAACAAAGTGCAAAATCGAGGGAAAAGCAGGATTACCGGAGCGGTCGGGACTCTAGGTGTGGCAAGTGATGTACGGAGCGAACTGGTGAACCAGGACCACCGCCATTCTCGCCCCTCTTGCCTCTCTCGCCTCTCTCTCTCCTCTCCAATCAAAGCACCATCATCAAAGCAGGAAGAAGAGAGCAATCCCACATCGCCAGCCAGAAAGTGTGCAACCCGCAGCGGTACGGAGGAGCGAGGCCTTGAAACATGTGCCTATGGGAGTTCCCTCACAATGTGTGTCCCAAAGATGTCATCACTTCATCTCCGGGATTAACCATGTGAGTTCACTCAATCACGGTCATGAGCTCTTTTAGGCTTGTACCTCACATGATAGCAGAAATTGTCATGATTCCTATCCACACAAATGATACATTTTTGAAAAAAGAGATTGAATGTGAATATTGAATTTAGGAGTCTTGTTACCATAGTAGCCCTCCCAATAGTACTCTCATCAATCAATAAGGATGGAGATTTCCACATCAGGTATGCAAAACTACGGGTCAAGACCCATCCCTCATAATGGATTCATTTATTATCTATGAGTTGTTCATGACAACTAAATAAGAGTTATGAGTTGCCACTGGTTTCATTTTTAGGGGTCGGCTAGAAAGCCCAATAGAGGGTCGAAAGTGGTCCCTCAATATTTACACAACTAGAGATTCTAGGATGCAGGGATTTGAGTTACATTGTCATTTACTTTGAGATTTCATCTATGATTACAACATATTAGACATGGCCACTTTAGATCCTGAATGATTGCATTATTAGTGACCAATTGATGGAATTGCTTGACCAAAAAGAAAGGTTTGGAATCCTCTCATATTAAAAGCTAAATTTACTAGATAAAATTATTGCGGAAAAAAAAAAAAAAAAAAAAAAAAAAAAAAAAAAAACCTCTATGTTACCCAAAATGCCAAAACGTACTGAAGCTTATCTCTCTCCCTTTCTCAACTCTACCATTGACTCGCACCATCGCAAAGCCCTCCAATTATGTCACTATTACACTTTGTCTTGTTGAAACTCATGCCTTTAGTGGCCCAAGCCTCCAGCAACCTCATGATCTCTCTCTCTCTCTCTCTAATCTTCCTTCTCTGTGCGTGGCTTGGTGCATTAGAATATATAAATATTAAATCACGCATTCATTTAACAATTTAAGTTTTCAAGATAATTAATAGTAATCTCACAAGTTCTCACAATGGTATCAAAGCAGAAAATACTAAGTTTAAATCTTTCCAAACTCTATTCGCTTTCCCAATTAAATTTTCACATTTAGTGCAAAGCAAAAAAAAGAACCAAACTAAGGGTGAGAGAAAGTATTAAAATATATAAATATTTAATTATTAAATCACGTATTTAGTTAATAGTTTAAGTTTTTATAACAATTGCCATGATCCTACAAAATTTTACATGATGGCTGCAACCTCATTGAAATTGAGGTTATGACAACCTGCACCAAGGAGGTTTTGATATCCCCTCCCACATTCTCGATGAGGTTAGAGGAGAGTCGGAGTTGTGATCTCCTGTTGGCACCTAAATTTTGGCAACTCAGTCATTCATTTATTGCATAAAAAATTATGGATTAATTTTTAACCTTTAAACATAATATTAAAATTAAATTGCATAGCATGTAGCTTCAGGAATTATTTATTTATTGCATTTGCATTGGATCAATGATGCATTGGTTTGGATTGATGCTCTAAGTTTTGATTTGACGAGTTGGATTAAGCCCATGGAGAGAGAGAATTGGTCCAAGTCCGTTATTCTTTGATAGCCGAAAATTAACTTATAAGGAATGATGAGTTGGAAGATTAGTATATTTCTAAAAAAATATTTATATTATTCTTTCAATATTTGTTCATGAGCAAAAAAGGAAAATTTGGCCAATGAAAAGAAACAAAAAGAAAGGATGATATGATGGTCAATGTTTTATATATTGATGCAATATATCGAAAGATGAGGATAGAAAAATAAAAGGAAAGTGTGTTAAGGCATAGTTGGTCGACAAGGATCATATATGGCGTGATATATATCCTTTGTTTTTCTTTTTGGTCGAAAATATGATTACTATTGATTTACTTAACCAAGTTTGGAGCAAATACATCAAAAGCATCGGCACATGATAAATCAAAGAGGGTAGACAGGGGATTAGCTACCCAATTACTAGGAAGGCAGTTAGATCTTTGGGCTTTTGCAAGCCAATCTGCTGTTCTATTAGAGTCCTTGCTGCAATGGGCTAGAGAGAGGCCTGGAAATTCCTTTAGCTTGGTCTTGACCCAGTCCATAATAGCCTCCACTTCCCAGTTTATCTCTGTCGAAGACAAAACTCCTTGCACGAGCTGTAAATAGTCAGAGTGTACTTGCAAACTTAGATTAGATCTGGTGGAGAGGAACTCTAGGGTTTCAAGAAGAGCAAGAGCATCCGCCTGTTCAATCGAGGATGCCGCCACCAGCTTGGAGAAGCCATCAACTAGTCGACCCCTAGAGTCTCGGCAGATGCAGGCGATGGATCCCCTATGTTCGTCCGCTCCCCTGTTCTCCTCGAAATCTATGTCGAGTCTTCGTTCCGGGCAAGGAGGCGTCGATGTTAATTTTCAGCGTATCTAGGTCAAGGGTTGCCATCTATAAGTTGGGGCCTCGCTTTTGTTCTCTCCTTTTGATTTTTGGTTCCAAGTCACAAAGTTTTCGTGTAAAGCTATGGCCTTGAACAGCGTTTGTTGCGGGTGCAAGGGATGTTATCCGAAAATGAAGTGGTTCCTGTCTTTCCAAATACACCATAGGGTTGTAGCGGTTTGGTTAAACTTAAGAGTGCTTCGTGGGTCTTCTTTTAGCATATGCAGCCATTCATCGAGTCGTATTAACCCGATTCTTGTAATTCTGATTTGCAGGGGGGTAGTGTTCCATATCTGAGCTTTCCAAGGGCAGAGCAGCAAAGTATGTTTAATGGTTTCGGCTTCTTGTTTGCAGATAGGGCATAAGGGGTCAAGTACTATTCTTCTCCTGTGCAAGTTGTCCAATGTAGGCAATGCATTTTGACATGCATTCTAGAGAAATAGTTTAACTTTGGGTGGAGTTCCAGAATGCCAGATATATTTCCAAAGTTTTGGTTTTGTTTGGTGAGATGAAGTTGCTATTGTTGTATGTGGGATGGCTGATATATCTCTAGTGGTGAAATAACCACCTTTCACTGTATAGGATCCTACTTGTTGTTAATCCATACCAGTTTATCTTTTGTAGTAGGTAGTTCAATAAGGGTTGCAAGGATTTCCTTCACTCTTTGATTATCAAATAATGACCATACCAATGGTCCATTCCATTTTTCAGTCCCCTATTCTATTAATTCGCCAACTTTAACTATCTCATTTCTTATTGCTAGGCTGCCAATATGTCCACTCTTCAACCATTTATCCTTTCTAATAGAAATTTTCTTTCCATTCCCAACCGACCACATAACTTGCGGAGATATAAAGTCTCTTCCCAAGATAATGCTTTGCCATCCCCACGAAGGTATGGAACCTTTTCCAGCTTTCCAAAACTCACATTGTGAATAATAAAGACCCTTTATCACTTGGCTTAAAAGGGATTGAGGGTGCTATGAAATACGCCAAGCTTACTTCCCTAACATAGCTTTATTGAAAGCTAGTAAATGTTTGAAGCCAAGACCCCCTTCATCCTTCCTAAGTTTTAAGATTTCCCATTTTTTCCAATGAACCCCAGCATTTTTGTTACTATTTCTCCACCATAAATTGGCAATTTTCTTCTCAATAGCTTTGCAAATTGAAACATGGATTTTGAAAATGGACATTGCATATTGAGGAATGGCCTGCACTACTGATTTAATCAATATTTCCTTCCCTACTTTTGACAGCAAGTTATCCTTCCAGCTTTCTAACTTCATGTTAACTCTGACAAGAATCCAGGCGAACATATCTTTCTTTGAGACTACCCAATCTGAGGAAATTCCTAAGTACTTCCCTATTTTATCAATTTCTGTAACTCTCAACTCTGAAGCCATATTCCTTCTCAAATTCACTAGATAGCTCTTACTAAAATATATTCTTGATTTATCAAGATTAATAACCTGGCCTGATGCAAAATAATATTGATGTAGAATGGCTAACAAATTTTGACATTCCAATAAGGTACCATTGAGAAAGAAGATAGAGTCGTCCGCAAATAGCAAATGTGATAAAGTAGGGCAACTACTATTAAGCTTAATTCCTCGAAGTGTAACATATGCTATTGCTTGTTTCATCAAGTGAGGGAGGACGTTTGCCACTAAAATAAAGAGATAAGGGGATAACGGGTCACCTTGTCGAATCCCTTGTGTTGGCTTGAAAAAAGGCAGAAATTCCCATTGAAATTTATGCTGAAGGAAACTGTTGAAACACATTGCATCACCCATTGTACCCACTTATCACAGAATCCCATCTTGATTAAGCATTCTCGAAGGAAGTCCCATTCAATTCGATCATACGCCTTTTGCATATCTAGCTTTAGGACAACTTGGAACTTACTTTTCCTCTCCCGAGTTCGCAACCTATGAAGTACTTCCTGCACAATCAAGATATTATCTTGAATTTGTCTACCCCCCCCCAACAAAAGCGCTTTGTTCTTCAGCAATAAGTTTTGGTAGCAAATGTTTGAGTCTATTGGTTATTACTTTGGAAATGATTTTATAGACAAAGTTGCATAGGCTGATAGGGCGAAATTGTTCAAGCTTTTCGGGGTTTGGGATTTTGGGAATAAGGGTGATTTGGGTTCTATTCATATCAGGATTTAGGTATCCAGTATCAAAGAAATTTTGCACCTTCCTAAAAATATCCTGACATATATCTGGCCAATGATTTTAGAAAAACAGTCCATTTAGCCCATCTAGTCCTGGAGCTTTGGTATCTCCTAATTGTTGCATTGCAGTAGTAATCTCCTCCAAAGTGACAGGTTCTACTAACCGTTGGTTCATCATTTCATCGACCGAGGTTGGAATTTGGTGTAGGATAGACTGAAAATTTCGAGACCCCACCAACTCATATAAATTTTTAAAGTATATCTTTGTCATCTCCTCCAAATGATGTTGCTCTCTCACCCAATCATTTTCTGTATTCTTTAGTAAGGTAATTTTGTTTCTAGTTCTTCTTTGAATAGCTGTGGCATGGAAAAAATTAGTATTTTTATCACCCCATTTTAACCAGCTAATTCTAGAGCACATTCCCCAATACATCTCCTCTTGCCGCCACAAGTTTTCAATTTCTTGGGTTATCTTCTTTGCTTCCTCACTTTCTTGAGAGACTTCCGAGCTATTCGTCAATCTTTGTAGTTCATTTCTTAGCCAATCAATTCTCATTTTAGCATTAGAGTATATGTTTTTGCTCCACTTAACTAGCTATTGTGCCACTATCTGCAGTTTTTCCACCATATTTAGTCTTTAGGAGTCGGTTTCAACTCAAATTCTCTTGACTAGATGTGCACATTCCTCATCCTCTAACCAGAAAGCTTCATATCTAAATACCCTCCTCCTTCGTTCCTTCCGTGGGTAGAGTGACTGTGATCAGAACCGATGGCTGGTAATGCTATACATTCAACATTCGGATATGCAATTCTCCATTCCAAAGTACATAAGGCTCTATCAAGTCGCTTCTTGACAAATTGTTCTCATGATTTATTATTTGTCCAGATGAATGCACATCCCTTGCATTCCAAATCCATTAAAGAACAATGGTGCAGGAAGTCTCTGAAAGCTGTAAGTCGGTAATTTTCTACTCTTTTTTTACCCATTTTTCCCAATGATACAAAATTTCAATGAAGTCCCCCATGCAAAGCCAAGGTAGATGATAATTGACACTTGCTCTATGAATAGCCTCCCATAACATCACTCTTTCTTGAAATTCAGTAGGAACATGTAGAAATGTAATATGCATCCTCTGTTTGGTTTCTTTGACTTGGCATTGAACATTAATAAAATTGTCCGAAAAAGAGTCGATGGATAACAATACTTGGTCATCCCAAAATATGGTCAAACCCCCTGCAATTCCTTCTGGATTCACCAAGAAGCTATTATGAAATTTCAACCTCATTCTTAAACGTTGCATCTTTTGCTCTTGATTTTTAGTCTTCATTAGAAAGATGATACTGAGCATTTCCTGAGTCACTAGGACTCTCAAAGCTTGAATTGTCAAGGGTGTGCCCAACCCATAACAATTCCAACTTAAAAGCTTCATGGATGATCCGGTGGCTTATTAGGGCTAGTCATCAAAGCCCACTGATTTGACTTCTCCACCACTTCAATGGGGGTCTCCACCAGTTGTGTATTATCAAAAACTGGTGCTTTTGAAGTTTGAGCGCCATATGGGCATACTCTCTTCCCTTTTTTAGAAGTGGATAGCTTGGTACCTTTAGATTTGTGTCTAATCAGTCCCTTTTCACCTGTTGGGGTCTCTATCATGTCCACTTCCGCTGCCTTCAGTTATTCCTCATAGAGTACCATGACAGACTCTTTATCTATGCAGCAACTTCCTCTCTTTTGAGGGCCTTTCTCTTCCATGATTAGTAGTGCTAGAGAAGAGGTAGGATGATTGTTTTTGTATGGATCTAGACTTAGAACCAGGGAGGCCAAAGCCAATTTTCTGTAGGTATGCCTTCCCACATTGGGTAAACAATTCTCGTTCAAGCCCTTCAGGGACAGCCTTTTAGCATGAAACTACTTGGACCTTTAGTTCAGAGTCTAGAGACACCCAAATAGAACCAGGATGATAACATTTCTAACTATCCAAGCTGCATTTCTTAGAAGATCCTACCAGGCTGGAGAAGAAGAGGAATTTTAGAAAGCCATGAGAAATACACAAAGCACACACTTTACTTCAAGGGACTCTGCCCAACACAATACATCATCCTCGCCTTTTATAGGCAATTAGAGGTCACACACAAACAAGGACCAAGATCACGGGTCCTGAAACAAACAGAGACACCGAAAGCATTCGATCGGGAATTATTCGCATGGAATGAATAGTGACAATGAACAGTGATTTCCCTAGCCTACTTTACAGTAAAAGTGAACAGTAACTTGCTACAGTGACACTTGTACGGACAGTGGTCTTGTTCAACGGTCTTGTCCATCACGAGTATTGTAATCATAATCTGAATCATCTGAGCTGTATGTTGTTGCTAGAACATGTTCATCATATTTTTGTTCAAGAGCTTCAAGATCTTCTGGTGAAATAATCTGGTTGAGTGGGACTGGTGCAGATGCAGATGCTTCTTCTTGTGCCCAATCTGTGGTGTCGGCAGTATTGACATGAATGGTTAGATGAGGCCAATTAGATGATTGTGCATAGAAGGAGGTGTTCATGTTTTGGGATAAGGACAAAGATCCTTGATCATAGGGTCTTGAGAAAGATGACCTTCCCATCTAGCATAGGGGTCTTGTACAACGTCATCTGTGTCTGCTATTTCGTGCTCTTGTGATGATGAGGCTTGTCTAAATTCTGCGAGAGCTTCTGTAGCTTCAGGAGTGAGACTATAATGATCCCATGCGGTGGGTACATTATAATTCCATGCATTTGGAGGAATGGTTTTATTTTCTTGGCACAAAATTCTCTGGAGTTCTCGATATTGGGTTTCACAACATCCAACAGGTCCTAGATAAGACTTGTGAACTCAAGCTTCTGCACTATGTGGAACAGGTTTATATGATGAAGTATCTATACACAGGGGGGCATTGATAATGTTACAATTATTTGTCAGGAAAGCCCATGGACATCTAAAAAACATAATAGTGTGCACTTCAGGGTTTGGTGGCATGGTTCTCAATTCTTTCTCCAAGAGATATTTCTAGTGAGTAGGAGGATAGAACCAATTGAGAAAGTTTAAGAGATTCTTGTCACTTTCTTTTTCGATGTTTCCTCTGCCGAGCAAGAATATCCTGGTTAAGTTTGCAATGAACCTTCTGGTTGGAACTTTAATAGCTATTAAGTACTTATTGGTTAAGTACCACAATAACCATTTGAGTTGATCAGGAAAATCATCTTCCTTCCAAATTAGAGGATGTATGAACGGATAGTTTGCATTTAATCCAAAAGGATAAAGAATCAAACCTCCATTAAATCTGAACATGTCTGTGTGGCATTGCCACATTAGTTTGTCCAAATTTTCAATCGAGGCTGTCATCCTAGGTAGCACCGACACGCGACACGCGACACGCGACACGACACGACACGACACGTGACACGCCATTTCTCAAAAAGTAGAGAATTCCGACACGTTAAATATTAAATAAATATTTTTATATATAAATGCATAAATAACTAAATAATAATAATAAAAAGAGCATAGAATTAATCTATATTAAAAATATTAATCCTACATTTGTTAATATCATTCATTTTTTTAATTTGACAAATTCAACTACATTTCATTGTAATAATCCATAAAACTTGAAGGAAAAAACAAGAAATCCACATTCCACTATTAAATTTAAAATTTAACAATAAGCAAAAAAACAATCAATATTCCATAAAGTAATATAACAAAAAGTCATTCATCCACGTTATTCACTTCTTCTGAAAAAAAAAAAACAGACTCCATCTCCGGCTCATCAAGTGAAAGATTTGCAACTTCAAGCACCCCAACATCTTCAAATGAGTCAAATGCATCTCCGCCAATATCCCACATCTTAGTCTCTCCTTCTGCATATTGTGAGCTTTTTCTTGATAGAAGACGAAGATTGCTATGAATAAAAACCAAATCTTCTGCACGTTTTGGGGTCATCTTATTTCTACTCACCGAATGCACAAATGAGTAAGTACTCCAATTTCTCTCAGCACATGATGAAGAAGAAGGTTGTGCAAGAAGCTTTAAGGCTATGCTTTGAAGCATCGGTGAACATGCACCATGATTAACCCACCAAGCCTTAGGATCCATAGAATATCGATTTTGAATGGAATCAAAATCTCTAAAATCCCCATTTTTACTCACAAAATCTACATAGTCCAAATTCACCTTGTTGCGCTCATCCAAGTTAGGAAAGTATTTCTTGAAGCATTTCAGTCTTTCTTGGTTGATCTCCTTATTCTTATATGGAGAAACTCGAGTAGGATCTTCGTCAAGCCATTGATCACTATAGTACCTTTATTTAATAAAATAAAATAAAATTAGAAAACAATAATAAAGAAGAAGAGTATTATATTATCATGTTAAAGAAATAATAACTATTAAAGTAATAATCTCATACAATTTTAGAACTTACCTGGGATTTAAGGCATGTGCCAAGCAATGAAGTGGAGTATTGTTCTTTGTCCAACGATCTACAAGAATTGTGTGAATCACCTCATAAAATGTGGACTTCTCATCTAGCCTCTTCACTTCATGTGCATATATAGCTTTCTTCACTTTTTCGATCATCGAACCCCACATATCATAAACTAAGTGAAGACAAGGCTTATCAGTGTCACAAGTTCTAAGCATATCATAAATAGGAGCCGTGAAGGAAAGTATATAATCAATCAAATCCCACCAAAAATCATCCAACACCTTCTCCTTGACAAACTTAGCTTTCTCTTGATTAACATCTCGATAGATATTCCATTTGTCACAAATCACCATGCTTTGAAGACCACTTTTTATCAACTTGAATCTTCTAAGCATCACAATCATCGAAGCAAAACGTGTATCCGCTACAGAAAGCAACCTCAAGCTAACAAACTCATGGTATATTGCTAATCTCATAGAATGGTTCATGATGAAATGTTTGATTTGCATAACTTCCTTAACAATATTTAAAATCCAACTACATTCCTCATAAACCATTTGATTGCTCTCCATATTTTTCGCGGCACAAATGTTCTTCAAAGCTAGATTAAGAGTGTGCACCACACAAGGCGTCCACATAATGGATGGAAATTCTTGCTCAATGAGTTGTCCCGCACCCTTACAATTTGAAGCATTATCCGTAATTACTTGGACCACATTCTCATGCCCAATTTCATTGATAACTCCTTTCAGCAAGTTAAAAATGAAATGCATATCTTTTGTTTCTCCCGAGCAATCAACTGATTTTATAAACATCGGTTCTCCATCCGATACCGCCATGAAATTAATAAGCGGTCTTCTTTGTGAGTCGCTCCATCCATCACTCACAATACTTACACCCTTCTCCTTCCACATGATTTTGATAGGTGCACATAACCTATCAATATTTGCCTTCTCTTTTTGCAACAAAGTGGTCCTCAACAAATTATATTTCGGTGGTACATAACCCGCAATATTATGATTAGCGGCATAAGTGAAAGCGGATTGAAAATAAGGATTCCTTGCTAGGTTAAACGGCAAGCCCGCCGAATAAAACATCCTAGCAATCTCACAATCCAGACATTCCCGTTGAGTCATATTAAATGCATTTTCAAGTGATTTTCCACTCCCACTTCTACCTTTCCTTTTTTGGAGTTCAATGATAAATCCATTTCGTCACCACCACCACCACTAAGTGAATAACTAGCAAGAGGCAAAGGTACATTTCTAGTTGCAATACTCATTAATTGAGTATGGACCTCTTCCTCTAATTTTTCCATCTCCAAAAGATCTTTTTTTTCTACTTTTGTGCACTTTCCAATTCCTTTTCCACTTATCATCATCAAATGGCCCCTCACTCTCGTGTATGAACTCTTATAATCTTTTTGACAAAAGTTGCATCTCCAAGACAAATTTCCCCCCGCATCAGTATGATTAACTAACTTAGTAACATACCTCCATAATGGTTGTTTTACAACTTCATTGCTAGAGGTAGGTTGTTGTGTGCTTGAAGTACTACTAGCCATGTTTGAACTTGAAGACATTCTGCAAAAAATAAAAAATAAAATAAACATCTTATTATCAATTGCTATAAAGTTTCTTAGTAATACAATTTCCCAACAGCGGTGAACAACAACAATATAGCAGCAATACAGCAGCAAATGGCAGAGAACAGCAGCAAGAATGAGCAGATTATCAATTCGGTGTGCAAAGAACAGCAGCTATACAGCAGCAAATGGCAAAGAACAGCAGCAAGAATGAGCAGATTATCAATTCAGTTTGCTCTGGTTCTACAGCTGTAAACTGGTGAAAAACTTCAATTTTAGGCATTCCACAAGTTAAGGGCCAGAGTGCTCATGTAGGGGCAAGCGAAGTTCAACACTCTAATAATGGAGAGATCCAAGAGGATCGAAAGCCTAAACCGGGTGCATTATATTGCTCCTTTTTCACTTCAAGCATCTTGTGCGAAACTGTTCTCTGCATTCACATCTCACACGTGCACTTAACACATATAAACACAGTCGATTGTGATGATAGAAAGGGAACTCTCTCGTGTCTGATTCATGGGCAGCACATTAAATTCAAAGCACCCCAACTAGAAACAAGAAGTGAAGTCAAACCATCAAAGCAGTAAATTATGAGTTGGTCCCATAATTGGACCCAATCCAATTATGTTGCTCTCACATGACTAAACACTTAGCTGCATGCCAGTACACAATGATCCGCATATCTGTTTAAACCAACCTGAACAATATTATAGAAAAAATGTGGAAAATATTCATTTAACTTCTTCATAAGGACACTTCCTTTTCAACAGGAAGATAAAAAACTTTCGACAGCTGTTAATCAATCAACAAGAAAGCATGAACAACCAAGAAAAAGGATGACCCGAAACAATGGCAGTAAATTGTTAAAATAGTAAAAGGAATTATTTGGAGAATAAAAGTTGATAAAATGCAAAAACGAAATAACCAAGGTCCAAGCGGGAAACAAAGATTAACTATTGAGGTAACCAAACCTAGAAAATTTACTTAGCTAGCGGATTGTCCTCCCTCGGGATATTTTGAAGATAACCCTAGCGATATGATAGGCGCAAAACAAATAGATGAAGAACTTCGGGAAGCTGTTCTTGCCGGTAATAGATGAGATCAAAGCGTCATAGCGGTTTTAGCCATCATTATGAAGGACCCACTTGCTATACGTAGAAACACCAAAACGAAAGGTCTTCTTGTAGTATACTACTAGTATCCGCCTATATATCTACTCAAATGGTGCCACAGCAAACTCAAGGTGACCCAATTTGAGAGCCAATTCTGTTCTCAAGACAACTTTTTAAAAGGAAAAGTCGTTTATCCCAAATTTATTAGAAGCCACAAAAACTAGAGCCATTAACTCCATCACCATCGGGTCATCGTTGGTAACCAATTATAGTCAGCTCCATTGATTCACAGCCTCAATTTAGGCAAAGAACTCACTACACATCCCAAAACCAACAAAAATCTCCACAACGGTCAATCAAGTCAACATAACCGAATCAACCCACAATCACATCTCTAATCATCACTCACCTGAAACCGACAGATGTAGTAATCGTCACCAAACAACGCCCTCAGCGAATCGACGGGCTTCCTCTTCGGAAAAGAAAAGAAAAAATATTAGACAGAGGGTTCCGCTCCAATTTTTCGACATCAACAAGCACAACCAACAATGAGCTCCATCTATTTCATTCAATTTTGGAACTTTCAAGTTGAGAAGTATCTAACAAAACATTCACTAATCCCCCTTTCCCCGAACTAACTCTAGGGTTTGCCGAAAAATCCCAAATCGCATTATAAAGAAATCCAAGATGCTAACCTGAGATGAGCGAAATCGCAAGATGAAGAAGAGCAACGGCTGTGAGAGGCAGAGGCGATGGCTCGATGCTTGCGAGAGAGACGAAGGCAGGGTCGGAGGCGACTGTGGCGACGGGTGGGGCTGAGGCGCGGGGGGCTACGGCGAGTCAGCGACGCCGATTGGTGGCGGTGGGGTGGCCCACGCGGCCGGCAAAGCAATACTGGCAACACTCACGGCAAAAGAAGAGAAGAGTTCTTTGCTCAGGTGCGTGCGAGTCTGACTGAAGAGGGAAGAGAAGAGTTCAAGAGTCCAGAAGGAAAGGAACCCTGCGTCGACTGAAGTTTTACCTTTTTTTTTTATTTTTTTCATATATTTATATTTATACCCCAAAAGTTTTGAAAATTTATAAAAATAACCCCGTGCGTGTCGGAGTCACGTGTCGGAATTTTCGACTCGCGTGTCGGAGCGTGTCGGAGGCAGTTGACCGCGTGTCGGTTTTTCCGACTCGCGTTGACCGCGTGTCGGAGCGTGTCGGACACGTGTCGGAGTGTCGGACACGACACGAAGGGTCTCGGAGAGTGTCCGTGCTACCTAGCTGTCATCCTGGATTTGTTCAATAATTTCTGGGGGGTATTTCCAGCTTGGCCAGTATTTTATCTTCTCAATCTTGTTCTTCTCATTGTAGTGAGAAGTGTGGAAAGCATGCCTCATGATGTACATGTTGATTTCTACTGATGCTTTTGATCTTGACAAGAAATCAGCAAGCACATTTTTCTTTCCTGGAATGTGTTTGGTTTCAAAAGAATATTTTGAAAACCATTCAGTTCATCGAAGCAGTTGAGAGTTTGGAACTTGCTTCTGTTTAAACTTGGTTATATGGGGGAAAGATGTCATGTCTAATTCAACTAGGAAGTGATGGCTAATAAGATGGAATTCAAACTTTTTTATTCTATTTTTTACCACCAAAATTTTTTTAAAAGTGGAATGATAATGCATTTCAGCCTGAGAAAATTTTCCACTTTTGTAGGCACATAGATGCCTCTTACCATCAATTTCTTCAAACAGGACAGCGGCCCAGTATTCATCACTAGCGTCTGTCTAAGAATTCTCTTTCTTGTTGATGGGATTTGCAATGGAGGAAGAGATTGCATAATCTCCTTGAGTTCAGCAACTGCATTAGTCTGAGCTTTTCCCCAAGGTGGGGAATTCTTTTTCAGCATGGTTTGTAATGGGATCAACAGCTTTGCAAGATTTGAAACAAAATTTTTGAGATAGTTGATTATCCCAAGAAATTGTTGAACTTGCTTTGTGGTGAAGTTTTCTTTAGGAAATTTCAATAATTCTTGAGCAATTTGTGACCCTGGATAGTATGTACCTTTGTTAAGATGCATACCAAGGAATTTAATTTCTGTCTGGGCAATGTTCATCTTTCTTTGGGAAAGCATGATTCTATGCTTCTTCACAATGTCTGCAAATTGCTCAAGGAGTTGGAAGTGTGACTGCTCATCATAACTGTAGAGCAGAATATCATTGATGTATACTGCTGCACTTGACAAGATTGGTTGAAAGATTCGACACATGGCCTTTTGGAAGAAAGATGGTGCAACTTTTAAATCGAAAGGAAGAACTTTCCATTGAAAGTGCTAGTTCGGAATACAGAACCCTGTCTTGGGTCTATCTTCAGGATGAATGCCCAATTGCCAAAATCCGGCTTTGAGATCAAATTTGAAATAGATCTGGGCTTTGGATAATCCAGCATAAAGAAAAATTTTGGAAGGTAAAGGAAATTTATTATCTTGGAGGAAAAGATTAAGGGGTTGGTAATTGATTACCAATCTCATTTTTCCTCGGTTTTGCTCAGCACGTTTGTTGACATAGAAAGCTTCACAAGCCCATTGAGAATGAGAGATCTCAATAAGGCCTTGCTGCAACAATTCTGAGCATTCTCTTTGAGCCAAAACCAAATGTTTTTGATTCATTCCCATATGACTTGCCTTCGTTGGATTGACATCTTGTCAGCATTATTCCGCCCACAGATGGACATAATTTTATTCATATTTTGATCCTTCAGCTACTTTTCTTTTTCAGGAACTGAAGAGATAGGGGTCTTTGGCACACTCTCATCTTCTTCTTATATTATATCTTGTTTGTCATAGAAGATTTTCACATACGGACTAAGTTCCCGCACTTCCACTCTTAGCCATTGCCCAAATCTTCCTAGTAAGTCCTTTGCCAACCTTGAATTCTCATATGGTATCTCTTTGCAAAATGTAGCATAATGCCCAATTCTACCTCATGAATAACAATAATGCGGAAGTCTCTCATATTTAAACTCTACTCACAACCTCTTGCTCTCCAAATTGACAATAACCCCAATATTAAGAGGATTTGCCAGATTCAGCTTAACTTTTGCCTTGCCAATCTTATAATTGTTGTTCCCTTTAGCTTCTAATTTCACCTCTATTACCTCTCCAAGTTTCGTTGCAATATCTCTAACGACTTCATTAGTAACTCTCCCAAATGGGAGGCCATAGAAATGCATCCAAAAAGCACAATAGGTAAATTCATAACAGATCTCTGGGGTGTCGAGATTGCATTGTTGTAGAACTAGTAGATTACTAGAAAAGGACCATGGTCCAGAATCTTAGACTTTATTTTTCAACTTCGGACTGGAATGAGAAGGAGAAATAGCCTGTTTCTAACAAGGTGCAGGTAACATTTTCAGTCCTCCAAGCTCTTTTCATTGTATTTAAAAAGGCTTGAAAATTCACATTCGTTTTAGAGTATAGCTTCTCGAACAAAATTTTTCGGCATTCTGTCAATTTCTCTTCAGAAATGTCACCTTTAACATCAACTACATCATCTTCAAACCATAGCTTACCCAGACTTTTGCAAAGAGCCGCCAAACGCCTCTCTTCCTCATCTTCAAACCTTCCATCTCTCGATTTCTAAGAATAGGGCCAAGAAGAAATAGAGTAGGATGCGTCCCTCAAAAGTGAGGTTACTTGGGCAAACTGAGGCAGGGACTATGTTGATAGGGATCTTTGATTTCCTTCACATAAGCTGGCTTGAGGTGTTTGGAACCAGCTGAAAAGAAGAATGCAAGCCCAAATCGGTTGAAGGGAGCTCGGATGCAGTGGGTGGATAATGGGTTTCTCAAATGGGGAGTGTGAGAGGGAGGATTGTCGATCTGTGTAGCAGGTGTTGTGGAGGGAATGGCAATCACAGCCAGATGGAAGGGAATGTGATGGACATTAGGGTTTATCCCTTACTCTGGGATCTAAACCAGAAAACTGGGGTAGAAGAAATAGGATTCTTGTGAGGGATGAATTAGGGTTTGCCATTGGGGCTAAATCGAAACCTACCCTGAAGGTAGGAGAAAACTACCCATGTGGTAGAGAGCATTTGCCATTCACCTTAGTGTTGTCCCATCTTAGTGATATATATCCTTTGTTTGAAGACAAGAAAGATCGTAGATTTCGAGCACACACTCAAAAAGCAAAGAAAGACAAAAGCGAAGAAAAAGAAGTGAAGAAAAGGACAAAAATTATATGATATTTTATGACACTTTCTTTTCTTGGTGGGGGTTTCGTACTTTGCATTGTGGCCACTGAGCTAGGCCAGAGGTTTGGACTGGAGTGGATAGTGAAGCTAAAGTGTAACTAGAGTGGGTAATGGAGCCGCAGGTTGCTGATCTTGTTCTTCTTGCATTGGGTTAATCCGATCTGAAGTTTGGTTTTGAAGGGAACTGTTCGATGATTCCTCCATTGAATTCTTGGTTTTCTGGTCTGATATTTTCAGATATGGAGTCCAAAAAATTGGGTGAAGGAATTCTTTCTTGGTGTGTCAATTTATTTTGCAGGACGAGAGTTGCAACAACGAAATTGAAAACTACCGAGAGCACTTCAAATGATCTTGCGGAAGCTATATCAGAGCTGATCGCTCTGATACCATGACACGAAATGAAGGGAAAAAGTATTTGGAGAAATGGTGTGATTGTATTCCTTCATTATGTATCTTGTACGTGTATACATTCATATTTATAAAGGAAATTAATGAAAGAATAAAGATGATTACGATTCCTATTTTTATTTTTGGATATCTGTGATTGAATCAATTAGAATCGAAGCAACGAATAAAATCAAATCCCTTCTCCATCAGAATTTCTGATTCTTGCCACACTGAAAATTCTTGAACAGGGCAGTAAAATACTGGGAGTCTCAGGAAGCAACAGCAAGAACCACCACAGTACTATCAGAACGAAAGCCAGATACTGATCAACTCAAAAAACAACCAAAAGGGACAGCCAACGGTAAAATACCAGATTACAGTAGGAAAATAAAATAGAAAGCACTAGAACGCCATAAGAAACTAGAAGACACCCTCAAAGATCAGGCCTACTATCATTGTTGTGATTTTCTGGATAGGGATGAAACCAGAAACCGAATTACCAGAGAATGAACCTCGCTGGAAAATACCTTGTACCACCAAGAGCTTTGACTCAGTCGCTGAAGCTTCACTCCGACAGACCCTACAGGATGTCACATCAAAATAGAAATGGGGGATGATGGATGACGGGAGCTCTAAGCAAAAGATGGTCTAGGCTGGTACGAAAAGATACAATTATGTATATTGAAAAAAAAAGAAAAAGAAAAGGAAGGGGCGAGAGAAGTTAGAGATACTGTGAAAATTGCTAGGTGTGTAGCATGCTGAGTGAGAAGGGTGAGACGATGTGAAGTGAGTGTGGCTAAGAAATGAAAAAAGATCGAGCCACGGGACTAAGGAGAACTGGGCGAAGAGCAGTGGGAGTTAGGATTTGGGAAATTTGGTAAGCTATGGATAAGAGAGCTTAGATGGGGAGGTAATGAGGGTGGAAATGGTTAGGGATTATGGGATTTTAGGGTTTTGGAAGCACTATTACCATAAGGGATAGAGAACTCTTCCTGTGAAGAGAGCGCTTTTTCCATTAAAATGCATAATATTACGACAGAGTTATGCTTTTGATCTATTTCCTTAAGCATGAGTAAGCTTACAAGTTATACTCACGCCAACGTTAGTGATAGCTTTAACCTGCATGCCAATAATGGGAAAAGTGTTAGAAAAGTCCCAAACCTTTCACATCGATGCCAATTTAGTACTAAAACTTTTGATTTAGTGCCAATTTAATCCTAAAACTCTTGAGTAGTGTCAATTCAGCCATTCCGGCTAATTTTAGCCGAATATTGCTAATGTGGCATAATTGGTGTCAACATGGTACAGTCAATACTGACACGGTACGGCCGGTGCTAACATATATAATTTTTAATAATATTTTAATATTTTTTTCGATTTCCTTTTTCTTTTTCTTTTTCTTTTTTTCCCTCTCCCTGGTCCTTCCTTCGACCGATCACTGGCCAGGCCACTAACTAGAGGTGAGGGCTGACGAGATCGAGGTAAATCGAAAAAAATTGTACACATTAGCGCTGATCATGCCATGTCAACGCCAGCCATGCCAAGTCATCGGTAATGATATCTAATTTTGATAATCCCAATCAATCGAACAAGACAAAATAAACAAATATCTACTTGCCAAGTTCCATATGTATACATACCCCCCTCAAGTGACCACGCTTCTTGTACCCATTGGTCATTGGTATCTTTAAGACTTCTTTTTTCCTTCTTCTCCTCTTTGTTTTTGTTTTTTTTTTTTTTTTTTTCATTTTGACACATTAAGATTGGTAGTCTCCTCTGCTATTAGAGAGATGGCCATTGATCAGTAGAAAAATGTTGAGAATGGTGATAACCAAGGCCTTGAAGACCTTCAGGAGACTTTGGTTAAGCTGGAGAAAAAGGTTGTGAGCTATGAAGACAGTGAAAGAGACGAGAGTGTCGAAAGTAGTTGTTCCATTTCAATGGTGTTCCTGAGCACATTTGTTGCTGTTTGTGGCTCTTTTGAATTCGGCTCTTGTGTGAGTAAACTGATGAATTGAAGCTGAGAAACATTCCGCTTCTTTTCTTTGGTTTCTGCGAACATAGAAACTTTGAGAAATCCAAGTCTTTCAAATTCCATTTAAACTAAAGTACGTGGGTGTTCGACCAAAAAAAAAAAAAGTACGTGGGTGCAATGAAGGAATTTTTTTTTTCCTGTTTTTTCTATTCTTGGTTTGGAACCAAAAAATGTTTAAGGAAATGAGAGAAAATGGGCGTTTTATGTGGATTTTTTTTTTTATGTGACACCTACTTCAAATTTGTACTCATATAACACATTTACCCCAAACTTATACAGTGTGACATATTTATCCCAATTTATTTTTTGTGACACAAAAATCCCAAACATTTTCAATGACACAAGACAAACCCAAATTTGTGTATGTGTGATACATTTACCTCAAAAATTTAGTGTCATAGAGAAAAAAAATTGGATTTTTGGTTTCACAAGGTAAATATGTCACGTAGGCAAAAGTTTGGGGTTTGGTTTTTGGTAACTTTTTCCCAACGAAACATTCCCATCACATAGCAACAACGTGACTTTTTCTTGGTATACAATCTTCACCGTAATTCTAGTGGTCATGACAATTCTTAGGACAATTTGAAACAAGAAATGGAAATATATATCTTCTCTGGTCATGACATTTCTTAGGCTTTTCAAAGAAAATCACTTACTTCGATAATAAATATTTAAAAATAGAAATTCCGATGCTTATAATTTGAGTAGTCTATTTTGATGATTTTAAAACACATGAGTGTAATTAGTTTAATTTTCCTCTAACCCTAATTAAAGAAAATTTTATCAAATGACCTTTTTAGATGATGGATTACAAGTTGTGTATATCAACCATATTCCTAATTTGACTTAATATAAATGTAGACAATGTCGGTGTCTGAAACGAACCAATCATATAAGTGGTGAGAGAAAAATATGGCCCTTGGCCGTGCCTGACAAGCAAATTCACTAATAAATGGTTGAGCTATGATCGATGCGATAACCTCTGGTTCGGGGCACACACATTCCATCACATAGGTAGCTCCACTATCTTGACTTTGGGCGGCTCTGGCTGGGTCATTGCTTGACTTGTGCTTTTCGAAAGACATATATCTCATGAACCTCAATCAGGACACGCCTCTTTGAGTGCATCCCTTTTATATGGAGCCTCTCTACCCAATAACCAAAGCCGAACAAATATCACTCCATCGCACAAATTGTCTCAACATCAGGTACCGAATGGAGCCTTTCCTATTGCTCGTTTGTCTCGTAATACAAGCTGGGATTAGTTGTTATTATTAGATGTTATTGATGATTGTATTATGATTACATTAAATTTATTTATTTGACTCTCTGACCTCATATATGTGTTTCTGATATTTATTAATTATTATTAAGTATACATCATTGAAATGAGTGAATGTTTAAGAGGATAATCTCTAATAGTGACATTATAGCTAGACCATTGTTATGCTTCTCATTTATAGATCATGTAAGTAGAGAGCTATAGTTATAATACATGGAAGGGACTACATCGATTAATTACATACAATCGCTATGACTCGCGATAGTTTTCTTTACTTAATTGTAATTATTAAGATGTTGGCATAATGTTATTGTGCACATTATGGTATTTATCAAACCATGAAAGAAAGGTCAAATGGGTTGAGTGGAAGAATGTAAGAATTATTGTAGCCCTCATGATGTTGTTAATCAATAGTTTAATAATTATTTAAATGTTATAAAAGAAAATTAGCTATGAGAAGTTGCAACTCTTATGAAAGAGTGCAATTCTTATGAGAAGTTATAGTTTCTATGAAAAGTTACAACTCTTATGAAAATGTGCAATTCTTACGATAAATTATAGTTTCATGAAAAGATGCGATTTTGATGAAGATAGAATGTGTTTTGATGGAAGGTGCCCATTGAAAGCATCAATAAAGACACTAGTTAATAGCCCTATATAAATAGAGTTGGGTCCTCTCTGCACCCAAGATGACTCGGCCTCACCCAACCATGGCGAGGTCGAGCCTCGCCAAATCTGGCGATGGCGGCCTCGCCGTCGCTGGGTGAGGCTCGCCTTCGCCAATGGCCGGCGGGGGTGAGCCTCGCCCAACCATTGTGAGGTAGAGCCCCCCAAATCTGGCGATGGCAGCCTCGCTAGTGGCCGGCAAGGCCGCCATCGCTTGGCGAGGCTCACCTTCGCCAGTGGCCGGTGGGGGCGAACCTCACCAGTGGCCGGCGAGACTAACCTCACTGGCCCTCGCCTCTGACCGATCAGTTGACGCCGACCAGAGGAAGAAGAAGATAGGAAAAAAAAATTTAAAATTCGAAAAAAATTAAAAAAATTATTAAAAAATCGTTCGCCGGCCGGTCGGCGTCCACGTCAGCACCAGCCAACCAATTTTGGCTGGATAGACTGAATTGGCACAATTGTAAAAGGTTTAGGGCTAAATTGGACAAAAAAAAAGTTTATGACTGAATTGGCACAATTGCAATAGGTTTAGGACTTTTTTGGTAATTCTCCCTACAACTTTTAGGTTTTGAACTTCCGATCTTGTCTTTTTCTTTTGAATGCATGGTTTATATCGATAACCAATTATAGATTGGTCCTATTCAGATTTCTTCTGAATACTTGGCTTGTTTTTCCTTTACCGTTATCTGATCAAAATATTGCTCTTAGTGAAAGATCTCCCAAGTTGTATTGACAAATTAATGATTAACTTGGAATCTGCTTTGATTTTTGTTACGTAACTTATATGTCACTTGCTTTCTTACTCTGCATGACAAAGTGGTATGTTTTGCTTCAGCCTCTACATATGCACTTCCTCTACATTGTCCTATCAATGATAAATCAAATTGATGTCATACCAAAATGCAAGCATCTGTTATTTATTTTTTTCTTTTTACTAATGTCATTTGCTTATGCTCAAGATGAAATTGATTTTGTTTCTAACATTTTCTTTGTGCATCATTAGAGATGTTGAAGTTAAATGGAAAATTCCAACTGAATATAAAGCCAAAGTCTTGAGAAATGCATGAACTCTATAATTCTTGAGGCCGATGTGCTGTATTTCATGAATTCTTGGTCATGTTTGAATTGTTTTCTTGGTGGAATTGGGTTCAAGGTGTTTGACAAGAATTTGCAACCTCTTTTTGAGCTTGTGACAACGAATAAAATAAAGGCCGACTGCTTGGAAATCTACCAAAAAAAAAAAAAAAAAAAGAGAGAAGCAAAAGGTTTTTGAGGTCTTGGATAAGTTGCCTGGTAGAATCAACCTTAGTATAGATGCTTGGGCTAGTTCTGGTGATGTTTGATACTTATATCTGGCCGCTTATTTCATTGATGAATCTTGGCAGCTATCTTGCATACACTCCTCAACTTGATATTCTATTTACTTGTGGGTCATCAGCTACTCTCTATGCCTTTTCATACGTAGGCTAGGCTGGTAATTGTGAGATGGCGCTCGATTGGAGGTTTGTGCATTTTCCTTGGTCAAACTCTTAGATTGCGTTTGATCAACCGGATAAAAACTAGAATAGGATATGTTTTATCCTATCTTGTGTTTGGTAGCTATCTAGGATAGAATAAGGTCGGATATAGAAGGGATATAACTTGGATAAAAAAATCCTACGGGGAGGGTGGAATAAGGTCGGATAGGATTTCTTTTATCCAAAACATAAAACCTTACGCTTTTTTTCTTTATTCGTCGTTCACCCACAGATGACTCCAACTCCTATTTTTCCAAAGTATCGATGTCGAAGCCTTCTCCTCGATAGCTCTCCAATTCACATTGAAATTTTACGAAAGCCTTCTCTCTCTCTCTCACACGTTGACTTCTAAAGTAGTTGACTTCTAAAGTAGCCATAAGGTTGGTTGTGGATTGTTTTCCTGTTTCATCTATGTTTCGGCTTACGTAGGTCAGAATTGTAGTTCTATTGGCTTTTTTGCGGGTTGATTGGAGATCGTGTTCTTGGAAGTGAAATTTTAATAGTCCATCTATTTTAGCGTTTGGCGTGGTACAAGGTGGGCACGTCGACAAGGCGGGGCGGGGATGGTCTTTAGTTCGAGCTTTGATTAGCAATACGACTTGCCCCTACATAAATTTTTTACATTATTTTGATGCAAAGGGCTTCTTTTCCAGAATTGTTATTATGCGTTTGTGGCAAAGAGCTATGGTAGAGAGATTTTTTATTATATCCCTAATTTACGATGTAAAAGAGAGATTTTTTTTATAATGTTCAAAGCTGCATATAGGCCGCAATTTACTGTTGTGATGTATGGGTGCGGACATGCCCTGGCTATAGATTGGTGCTTCTTCCTTGGTGTTTTGAGATTGAATTTGTATGCGAATTATGTTAGTCCGCATATCGAATTTTGTTTTATCTATAAGCACATGATGGGATTCATTGAGATAAAGCTATTGTGTAGTCTACTGCAATGATGTATAGATGTAGACATGCCTAGCTATAGATTAAACCCGTTAATTTGAAAAAGATATATTGGTTTGGATGATTTTGTGAATATTAAACCTGCAAATTTGTATTTGCCTAATGTTATTGTTTTTAAAATATCCAACTTTGAATCTGTAGTTCACCAAATGATAGATTAGATAAGATATGAGGATATCCGACTTTAAATCCATAGTTCACCAAATAGTAGATTTGATAGGATATGAGGATATCCGACTTTAAAAATCCGACTAAATCCATATTCCACCAAATAGTGGATGGGATATAAAGAAATCCATAGTTCACCAACAAATGATTTTTTTATCCTATCTTATCAAGTATTATCCTGTTTAAAAAGCCGGACGACCAAACGCAGCCTTACTCCTTGAAGCTCTCGCAAGCAACAAACTGTAGAACGTTTCAGTACAGAAGCTGCACACAAGTGTTTAGCTAACACTACTGCAGAGCTTATGTGGACGGTATAATCTTGAGAGATCTAAATACTCTTCCACCCCATCCACCGACTCTTTGGTGTGATAATTTATCAGCCAACTACAAATCTCGTATTTCATGCTTGCACAAAGCACGGGGAGATTGATTATCATTTTCTCGTGAACGACTAGCTCGTGGGTAGCTCTATCTTCACTCCATTAACTCCCTAGATCAGCCTGTTGACGTTTTCACTTAAGGACTCTTCTTTGCACGTTTTCAACTTCTACTCTCCAAGCTGACGGTTTGTGCTGTCCCATCAGCTTGCAGGGATGTTGAATAGGTCAAATTAGTCCACATCAATTTCCAACCCAGATCGAGTTACCACGCCACCCAAGAAGTTTGGATCTTCCTATTCTTCAACACGAAATCTATATCTATAACTCATTCAAACCCATTTAAACACAAACTGAATTTTGTTATATAGATTCTTTGCAAGTGTACATACACTCATCATCTCGTTGTAAATTATTAAAGGAAGAAAGCAATCTCCTTTTACCGTCTATAATTCTCATTTAAGCGATAAGAATTATCATATAATGTAACTTAAATTCTAAAAAGAAAAAAAAAAAAAAAAAGATATGTGAACCCAAAATAGAATTTTATCTGTCATCATCTAATTAAAATTTATATATACAATATTATTTTTTAATGTTTATTGCCAAAATATTCATAACTCTATTATTTCTTGTATATTGATTAAAGATTTGTTATAAGGATTTTATTACCAAAATGTGCATTAAAATATACACATATGCTAGGATTGGAGTTTTTCTACAGTGATCTTGAAAATTAAATTACTCGGTAACACTCGCTCGCGGAGAGATATACTCACGCACAAAGTTAATGGGCTTGGCTAACAAAATAAGGGCTTAAGCAGCCCATTGTTACAGGTGGTACCCGCAGTTCTAGTAAGTCAGAGGTGATGCAATGGGCAGGAGTACCGTCCGAAAGCTTTTGCATTTAGAAAGAGGCATGCTAACTTTTACAGCGGTTGGCCAAGAGAATTGGCCTCTTATCTACTAACAACTTCAAACACATTCAAGAAAAGTAAGCGCAACGCGATACATGCGGAAGTCTCCGTGAGCATAGCACAAGCGATCTTCCAACAAGAATTCAAGAGCGAAATCAATCCGAATATACTACAAAAGAAGCGCTTATTTATAAAGCCTCTTCTGGGTAATCACAGTTCGCACCAACGGCGTCAGGCTTGCTTCGGAGTGTCCGAGGCGATGATGGGCTGCCCGCGACGGAGCTGTCTCTCGATGGATGACCGAGACAGCACCAGCGACGACGATGACGTGGCGGAAGCAGAAGCAGAAGCCGAGGAGGGGTGAGGAGGAGGGTTCTTCTGACCAACGAAGTCGTCTCCGCCGTCTAACCCTTTCAGAGCCTTCACGGGAAGAACGGCCTTGGCGGCGGCGCTACCGTCGGCGGGGGAAGGCGACGGGGCACGAGGGTAGAAGAAGTCAGTGGGGAAGAAGTAGTACTGGAGGCCGGCCATGTAAAGATCAAAGGATGGAATTGATTCGTGATCGGAGACCGAATCTGAATATGATAGAGCGACCTTTGGAGTTGTCGAAATGTCGAATGCTGTTGGTGGTGTTGGGGAGGCGCGAGGTTTTATGGAGGCGGAGGCGGAGGCAATGGTGGATGACTCGGAGGGCTACGTCAGGCTTTGTCGCGCGCGTGGTGTCATACGTGTCTACCTTGTCACGCCGCCCTTTCGGCCGACTTTCTTGGCCATTTGATAGCTCCACGGGGGAGGAATATTGACTATTGGGTGGGAGCAGGATATGTTTTTTTTTTTTTTTCGTGTGGAAACTTTTATGGTCAATTCAACTTTGGGTTTCCAGCAGGCTAATGAAAGGTCTACAATTCAACGTGTAGAATGGTAAGTTCGAGTATTTGGAGAAATTTTGGAAACTTGTGAACAATTTGAAGGGTTTAAAGAAATCCAAGTTGAAAAGTTAAGGATCTCGGACGTGCTTGAACTGTGATGTAGCCAAAATTATAGAACAAAATGAAAATTGGTAAATTAAATTGCGTGTACTCTAATGACTTTAGGGATTAGTGGTAACTTGATCTATTTCCTCTTTATATAACTCCATTCTACGAATAGGTTGGGATACGATAAGTTATATAGACTTCTACTTACAAATCATGTAACTTTACATTGAAATTCATGCGATATGCGCGTGCATGATAGCTTTTTTATAAATCTAAAATAGTGATCGATACTCGAGAAAATTGCCATTTTATGATTTATTTGACACGACAAAGTGTTGGAGATCTAGACATTAGCCGGATTCTCTCCATTTTTTTTCTTTTTTTTTTTATACAAATAGATAAGTGAGGGAAAAGTGAAACTGGTATTTCCTTTAGATAGTTTAATAAGTCGTGGTCTTTTAGTTTAACTTCAAAAAGGCTTAGATATCAACTTTGTCAATAAAAAAAAAGATTTCCTTTTTCATTTTCCTCAGAAATTTACTGCCATGTTTTGAATCTTCCCATACAAAAGATGAAGACGAAAGCAACTTTAATGAGGTAATCGAGTAAGTATGAAGTTATTTTAAGAGAGGGAAATGTGGGATTGAAAACTGAAAATGAGAGGAGGAGGTTTTGAGAGGTCATTCAAGGTAAATAATAGAAATTGTGTAGGTATGAAAATCCACTATATTACGGTTAAATTTGAATAAAAAAAAATTGAGACAAAACTCGATTTTGCCTTAAATACATAGGTAAAGACGGAAATAATGGATTAGCTTTGTAGTGCTCGCGTTTTGTTGTAATTTTGACTTCACAAATTAAAGGTCGGAATCAATTTTGCTTATCCTAAGAACAAGTTACCTCAAGATTTCCACCTTTAAATTAGGAAATTCAAAAAAAAAAAAAATCTTTGGTTCGCTTAAAGTGAATCGAAGCATGCGCTTGGACAAACGCGAAACTCGCATGCGTAGCTTGATGGGAATAAAAAAAAATTGTCGAAGATTAATTATTATTAAGCGGAAGTCTAAACGAGTTGAATTTGAGACTGAGACAGCATGCTTTCTTAAAAAAATAGAAAGCTTCAGTTTGTTTTCAGAACTTGAAATAACTCCTTTTAAGTATTTATTATATGCGTTATATATATGTTGTGTTTGACGAATATGGTACGTGGGATCAAAGTTGCTCACCTATGGCAAGAGAATCATGTGGCCATTTGTTTTTTCTTTTTGGTTGGCTTAAAGTTGCTCAGATGACTTCATCGAATTTGTTAATTTATTGGCTCATAAATTTTAACAATATTTAAAAAATGCGTGGTCAACAAGCGCCATGTTTCTCCGCAGCCTTAAAATGGGGGATAAATAATACTAATGAAAGCTGAGTAAATTTAAATAATGCGTCCAAGTAATTACGCCATAGTTGAAATTTGAGTACATAATATTTACTAGGGTGAGCACTTGGTTAGGTTTGACTCAGAAACTAGAAGAACAATAAGTTCAAAGCCGATTCTTGGGAGAATCGGTTTGGTCTAGTCTAAGTCCCGATTCTAAGGCCAGAACCACTGGTTTTACCTGAGAACCAGTTCAACCAATTTGGAACTGCGTTCGCCTGATTTTGAACCGGCTTTCAAGCCTCTATTAAATAAGAAAAATACTTTTGCAGCCATTGAGAATTGAATAATAATTTTTAACGTGAACAAACAACGATTTAATCATTTGACCAATAGATATTTGTAGCGAAATAGAACAATTTTTATTTTTTATTATAAGAATTTGAGTTTTTACCAAAACATAGAGTGAGCTGATTACCGGTTTCGAAACATATCAATTTGGTTCTTGATTTTAATCTTTTGGAACTGGGAGTCATAGGATTGGCCCAATATTAATTCACTATGGAACCAATCACCTCTAGTACTTACACTATCTTTCTTATGAAGTCGTTGAAATAATTGAATTTTTAAATTTATGTGTACATAATGGAGTCGAGAAATTATGTCGCTACATTCAAATCAGCTTCATACTATCTGCAAGTTTCAAGTTTTTGCGGGTTGATTACATGAACGAAAATCAGTCTTCTACATTGCAACCCAATTTAGACTAAGAGTTGACGAAAAAGGATGAAAAACATATTCTTTGATCACGTATATAAGTAAGTATGATCGTACAATATGCATTCCGAATTCTAAAATTTACACTTTGAACTTATATTTGGCTAGAGATAGATACATTGCATTGGGGATTAGCTACCATATTGATTAACAAGACAATCACTTACAAAAATATCACGACATACGTTAAATGTCCAAAAACAACCTTTACCATACCAATTAGAAATCACTTGGTGTAAATAAGATAAGTTTTGCAATAAAAATTATCCGATCAGTCCTAAAAAATTCAATCTTAAACTTTTTAAGTTTATCAATTTAGTCCTAAATTAATAAAGTCATTCCCACCAATTTTCACCGGAAATTACTAACATAGTGATTTAGTTATCGCCGTCCATCCTACATGATACATCATTAGAATTCCACACAAAAGTTTAAGACTAAAGTGGCAAAATTGAAAAATTTAGAATTGAATTGACATATGTGTAATAAATTTAAGATTGATTGAATAATTTTTCTTGTGTTTTTCGCCCCTTCTACCGTATTCAAGGTAAATGAGTAACTACGCTCTCTCACTAAATAAAAGTTAATAATACTATCGAATCTCATACTTGGTGAGGTGTCAAGAAAAAAAAAAGTATCTTTACGGAAATCATGGTCTACCTTAATTCTTTATGAAAAGGAATGGTCGACGTTGGCCCGTAAAAGAAGGCCAGAGACGGTCGAGGATCTTGCTTTAATTAATCAACCGAAGCCCGAACGAAAGTTCCGGACGAATATAATAGGTGAACACCTAATTATCAAGTGGGGGAGGACAACATCTGGGGGCCCAATAATACCTGAATTTATTAGGAGATTACAATAGAAAAAGAGAAAAAAAACGTTAGTGGCAATGTGGCATACCGTGGTACAAAGGGAATGATGTCTTCTTGGTAAGAAGATGGCCAATTAATTTAAAGAGAGGCGTGGAACACTTCATCAATGAGAGGTCAGCATGCACGAGCATTTTTTAATACAATGATTAAAAGTAAAATGACGACTATGGCTTTTTAAATAAACATCAATTGATGAGCAAATTTCCTAATCTGACAGTGTTTCTATGAGGTAGATATCATGTTTTAAATAAGATAAGATGTCTGACTTTCTATTCAAATTTAGAATTGTTATGTTAATTTTGATTGTTTGACATATTATCATTTCGAAATTTCATTGGAATTCAAAGTTTTACCATTTACTTAGTCAAAATCTTGTTCATTGAAGCTTTTGTTTTCATTTGAAACACCAGAAACTATCAATGTTGATGAATGACTTACCATACTTATTTTGGCGCGAAAGAAAGAAGTAAATTTACTTTGATTGATGTGAAATAAACAGCCTATGGTTTGTCATTTTGCCAATTTGTTTCATCAATGCTACTTATAAATAAGTCTTTAAGACTATTATTGGATAATTGATTTTCAAAAGTAAGAACAACGTCTTTGACGTTTGACCAGACAGATTGTACGTGTCCTAACTTGTATTTGACGGATCTTGTTGATGAACGTCTTTCTCTCTCTTCTTTTCCGGCAAACTGTCACGGGTTTTGAAAAATTCTTCGTTTCTCTGCGCCTGAACGCTCATTGGACTGCTGGCAACTCGGGCTGTAATTCATTTGAGGAATGAGGAAATATAGAACAGTTGCTACTGAAGATTTGTGACCTTCAGGAGCTTATAATTGGGTTCCGGTAGTGTCACACCCTGAATCCTATAGGGATGGGGTGACACAGCAATCCTTTGACCCAAAAGACGCATCTTCTAACCACTCAAACGTTCAGCTCCAGACCTGAAAAGATAAGGAAAAACAGGGATGTGTAACCACAATTCAGTTAGTAGTACATATCAAATCATATACCAACTATTTCATTTTAACAAGTTTTATACAATTCAAAAAATACTCATTAAAATCATTCATAAATATCAATGATCAAATCCATTAATCAATCTCATCAAAATCACACATCAGTGGTTTATTCATTGATTTATTTCATATCAAAAATCCATTTGATCAATCTCATAGCACATCATATCTCAAAGCCCTAGAGGTAACTTCCATGAGACAACATCATCGTGTAGCACTTAGCACTTGAGTTGTACAATAGCTTAAAAGTAGCTCCTACAAAATTACGTTATCGTGTAACACTTAATTCATTATCTATATTAAGTACAAGGCCCTAGATATGCCTTCCATGAAATTACATTATCGTGTAACACTTAGTCATTAAGAAAAATATATCAATAGTACAAAGTCCTAATGTGGCTCTCATGAAATTATGTTATCATAATAGCACTTAACCCTTGACTATAAGACTTTAGAGATGACTCCCATGAAATTAAATTATCATGTAGCACTTAGTCCTTTACCTATTTATGTCACAATTGATTTCACAAACCTTTCACAAATCAATTCTTGCCACAAAACCAATCTAGAATCCGCAACATAAATCGGTTTCACATACTAAATCAAATCACTTTTCATTGAACCATAATCCAAGTCAATGTAATTCTTTCACAAGAAAGTTTCGCAAACCCAAAATATATCATTTCATAAACTAAGCATACAACTTTTTGCAACATAACCATCTACCTTTTCTCATTGATTTCTCAAATCATGCATAAACATTTCCATAAAACAATGCACATACATAAACGTCATGACATATTTTATAATATGTTTTTTAAACTGTTTTCAAATAACAAAAAGATAGTGGATACCCATCCTGCTTTATGCAATAAAAATGATCTTTTTAATTCAATATGTATGTGTGTGTACATACATACATACATACATACATATATACATACACACATATATATATACATACATACTTCAAGACATGGTTATACAAAACCAAAGAAGATATAGTACCACTCACTTTAGAATGCCTACAATCAAACAACGAGGCTCACTCAAATCAATGAATTTGCAATCCTATTATATAAACCAGAAATAATATCAAAACCAAGTAAAATGTCATCTCAACTACATTTTAGCTAAACTAAGATTAAACGCTAACAAAATAACTTTCATGCGTCAACAAATCGCTTACCCAAAGCGTTTATTCAAATCTAAACGTAATGCAGAACTCGCATGCGAAACCCCAAAATCTCGCTTCCATACAACCATCGTATCAAATCAACAACAGTCAAACCCCACAACTCTATGTCACAATCCACCGTTCCCAAGAAATTCCAAAACTTGACAACTCAAAAATTGGACTTTGTGGCTCGATTTTCACAAAACTTTCAATATATGACCTAATTTCAAAGACCACCCTGATTGGACAAATGAGGAGCGCAAATATCTATTGGGCGTTATGTTACATAGTTGAGTTGACTCAGTGAAGATCTCAAGGCACAAAACTCCTCCTCCTCCTTTCTCTCTCTCTCTCTCTCTCTCTTTTTTTATTCCCTCTTTTTTACTTTTCAAACCTATCTTTTACAGGTAGTTTTTGCTAAAATGAGAAATTGTGAGTGCTGGAAACACTTTCAGGGGCAATGTTCTACGCCATGAACGATGGTGCGTTTTCGTAACTATTAATTCATGAAGCAACGTGGATGCATTTTGGAAGAACTCGGGTTGAAAATTAAGGGACTGCCGATGGGTTTGCACCGTTTCCCCATTCGGAAGTCATCACACCCACGCCGGCCTTAGTGTGCGACAACATTCCGAGGCCGGTTTGTTGTCTACTCTTTTGCTCTTTCAAAGTTTCCTAGGTTTTCATCAGTGTTGTAGTTGTAGGAATTACTTTTCCTTAGATTTGAGGTATCATGTCCTACAAAAACCTAAGTTGGCAACAAAAATGAAAACCATATTGAGGTATCACCGCGGGCTCCCTTTGCCTGGCTCTCTGATTCTGGAGTATGTTGAAACATTGACAAGAGCAAGAGCAACAACCTTCACTGACAGGATTGCGTTTCTGCAGGTAAGTAAATTCCAGAGGGAGTGATACGCTGCTAGGGAAGGTATAAACTATGCAGAAAATCATCTGAAAAAAGCCACACCCTCAACGCACTCCAGAAAAGATCGCCTCATTCATAAGTATGTAACAAATGGTCAAAAATGTGAAATTCTTTTTCATAATCACACTCCATTATACCTCTAGCTGGGGAAAGAAACTCAATAACTACAATTTCATCTGTACATTGACTTGTAAATCGATTCCTGGTGATATCAAGATAGGAATCATATATCAATCTATGCAAATTAAAACTCTATCTGAGGTGAGAGGAGCTAATAGCCCCCACTTACATGTTATGACACAATTATTGAAGGACAATAAATGAACCGCATATCTCCTTGGATTGCCCAAACGTTCCAATTTGATGAATCCAGTAACACTCTGAAGTCATGACCGTGAATTCTCTTCACTGAAGAGACTTCGCTTATTTACCTGTGTGCAAAAATTTAGAAATGGAAGAGTTAGAACTGTTCTACCAAAATAATTGCAATGAGTAGGAAGTACATCATGATTTATTATGGACAGAAATCGGTTGTCCTAATTGCAGGTAAGTGCCATTTGGTCCAGATGAATCATACAAATGTTCGTTACCTCGATAATAAATGAGGAATAAAGGGATTTGCATGACTCAAAGCTGTTCCTTGTGCCTGAAGCATGATCACTTCCCAACTGGAGGACTAACCGTTTCGAAAGCTTCTACAAGTAAGTGAACTTTTCTTCTCCTTGTTGGAGTTAATTTGGAGACAACTTGCTGAAGGGCATAATCCAACATCCATTCCTCAGTATTTTTCCTTCCATCCATGTCCTGATTCCTCAAATTGACTTTTTCTGGCTCATCGTCTGTCTGAGGGGGAAGATATTGCGGCTTCTGTATGTTGAGGTTCCTCATTTTCTCTAACGCCTTGACAAATCTATTAAGGAGAATTACCTTCTTCAGATTGCTCCAATTTTTCACTGCTCCTTGGGTAAATTTGCGTGCCACCTTGGGCTCCGTTCTATCTTCTTCTTGGGAAGGACCACTAGCAGTAACAAATTGGAGCTGTGTTTCTTGATCTGAAGCGCTGGGTTGTTCTGTCCTTTCAGGTTCCACCCTTTCATCATCAGCCGAATTATTTGATGCTGAAATGAGAGTCTCTGCACATTCTGTCTTCTCATATTGAATATTCTTACCAGAATATTGACCATCTGGCAAACTTTCCTCTGCTTCCGGAAGAAGGATATTGTCAATTGCTTCTTGTACCAGCTTAATGGCCTCAATCTTTCTGAGTTCCATCTTTTCACAATCAGCCCTCTGACCCAGAGATGCTTGCTGATCTTTTGCTTCTGGTGAATCGCGACGAGGACAAGAACCATACCTTCTGTCCAATTTATTCTCCTCTTCTTCGTCTTCCTTGCTGGATCCATCAAGAGGTGACCTGCTTCCATCTTCTGTATTAAGACCCGATACCATATGCTTGTGTATCAAGTACCAGAGATTTGAGTACTTCTTGTTCTCCAACTGTACTTCCTGTTCTGCATTAGTGACACATATAGGCATGGAATCCTCAAGTGGAGATGAATCAGAGAGGACCTCATCTTTGGGATTTGTTCCATGTTTACCTTCTTGACTAGTTGTCATGGGCTCCTCCAATGTGTCATCAACAGAGGCCGAAGGGGACAAACCTTGGATGCGTGTTGACTCTGCGTTATTATCTTGTGGTGAATTGCCTTTAGAACTATTGAATACTGTCACTGTTTTGCCCAAAAAACCTTTGGTCTCGGAGCTTTGGCTGTTTGATTCAGCATTAGCACCCTCAGGTGGCGAATTTAAACTTGGAGTTTTCCTTGCACGCTTCTGTACATATTTGCTGTTTTCTGCCTTAAAGCACCAATCAGATAGATCACCTGGGAAGACAGACTTGCTCAGAACCTCTTTAGAACTTGAGAAACTTATTTTCCTGAGGCTTTCATCAGTGACCGCCCTGCTTAATTCTCTACTGATTGTACAAAAGTCCTGACCTGTTCCTTTGGCCTCAGAGAATGCCACTGGATTCTGTTGTTCTTTAGTTGGGGAATTGCTGCTTTGGGCAACTGAATAAGTGCTTGATGACTTCCCAGTCAGAGTCTCAGAAGAGTACCCATCCTCACTGGGTATTATTTTTTCATCATGGACTGAGCAATTCATGTTGACTTTAGCACGGCGAACAGGATATGAAAATGATATATTTGGACTTATGGGAGATTCACCTCCTTGTGTTGGGACAACAGTTTCAAAGGCTTCTACAAGGAGAGTAACTTTTCTTTTCTGTGCAGGATCCAGGTTGGAAATGACCTTTCGGAGTGCATAATCAAGCATCCATTCCTCAGATTTCTTCCGCTCTTCTGTAGATTGCTGTCTCAAGCTAACCTTCTCTGATTCTGTGGAAAGTTCTGAGGACAGGCTTCTTGGCACTCTTGGCTTGAAGTTCCTAGTTTTCTCCAATGCCTTGACAAATTTCTTGAGAAGGATGAACTTTTTCACACTGCTCCATCTCTTAAGTGTAGGCTGGTTAGGCTTGTGCCAAATCTTAGTTTCTGTTTGTTCCTTCGCGGTATGCAGATTTTCAGTTCTGACCTGCTCTTCTTTTGAATCTGATGCTGCACTATTCTGAAGTTCAAGGGAAGTAGAGACGCCTGATGATTCAGTTTCACCTCTGCTTCCATCCTTCTCATCAGAGTGATAACGCTCCTCCAACTTTGTATCACTGGCTGTTGACTGGCCATCAAACTTCTGATGTACACTTTGGGAAAGAAGAATTTTGTTAATTGCTTCTTGTAACAGTTTGATGGCATCGCTCTGGCACAGTTCCATCTGCTGTCGATCTTCATCATCAGTTGCTTCCTCAATGTCCTGACCCCCTTCAGAAACCTCTTGCCGATGGTCAGCTTCATCCACGCAAGGCAGTGTGCTGCCATCTTTCACATGTTCTTTCTCATTTTCTAGATTGAATGTCTGCAATCCTCCATTGTCGGCTATGTCCGAGACCATGTGCTGATATATTAGGTGCCACAACCCATTATACTTCTTTCTTCCAACAGGAGATTGATCATCTGGCTCCAATACTTCTTTATCTTCAGGCGAATCACCTTTAGAATCATTTAATATTGTCACTGTTTCACCCATTAAACCTTCAGTCTCAGAGCTTTTTCTGTTTGATCCAGCATCAGCACCCTCAGGTGTTAAATTTGAACTTGGAGTTTTCCTTGCACTCTCCTCCTGAACATTTCCATTGCCTGATAATTCAATGTCAATTTCATTTTCACTGTTTTCTGCCTTCAAGCACTGATCAGATAGATCACTCGCAATGGTGGACTCAGTCATAAACACATCAGGTCTTGTTAAGCTAATTTTCATAGTGTTTTCATTGAAGTTCGCCATGCTTAATTCCCTGTTTATTGTACGAAAGTCCTGATCTGTTATATTGGCCTCAGAGAATGCCACTGGATTCTCTAGTTCTTCAGTTGAGGAATTGCTGCTTTGGGCAACTGGTAAAGTGCTTGAAGACTTCCCAGTCAAAGTCCCAGAAGAGTATCCATCCTCCGGGCCTCTTGGTTTGTCATCCGGGACTAAGCAATTTGTGTTGGCTTTAGCACAGTGAACAGGAGATGAAAATGATGAATGTGGACTAATGGGAGATTCACCTCCTTGTGCTGGGACGACAGTTTCAAAGGCTTCTACAAGGAGAGCGACTTTTCTTTTCTGTGCAGGATCCAGGTTGGAAATGACCTTCCGGAGTGCATAATCAAGCATCCATTCCTCAGATTTCTTCCTCTCTTCTGTCGATTGCCGTCTCAAGCTAACCTTCTCTGCTTCTGAGTAAAGGTCTGAGGATGGGATTCTAGGTATTCTTGGCTTGAAGTTCCTAGTTTTCTCCAATGCCTTGACGAATCGCTTGAGAAGGAGTAACTTTTTCACATTGCTCCATCTCCTAAGTTTAGGCTGGTTAGGCTTGTTCCAAATCTTAGTTTCCGTTTGTTCCTTCTTGGCATAGAGATTTTCGGATCTGACCTGCTCTTCTTTAGATTCTGGGGCCACACCATTTTGAGGTTCAGGCGAAGTAGAGACTCTTGATAATTCGATTGCACCTTGGCTGCCATCCTTCCCATCAGAGTGACACTGCTCCTCCATATCTGTATCATTACGAGTTGACTGGCTATCAAACTTCTGAACTGGGGTTTGGGAAAGAAGAATTTTGTTAATTGCTTCTTGTAACAGTTTGATGGCATCACTCTGGCACAGTTCCATTGGCTGCCGGTCTTCCTCATTGGTTGGCGTCCCAGTGTCCTGACCACGTTCAGAAACCTCTTGACAGCAGTCAGTTCCGTCCACTCCAGGCAGTGTACTGTCCTCTTTCACACGTTCTTTCTCATTTTCTAGATTGAACGGCTGTGACCCTCCGCTTCCAGCTATATCTGAGACCATGTGCTGATATATTAGGTGCCACAACCCATTATACTTCTTCATTCCCCGAGGAGTCTCACATGGATCATCTGGCTCAGAGTCTCCAAATTGAGCTGCTGCGTTTTCTCCCTTGGCTTCACTCGCCAAAGATAATTCATCCTTTAAGGCCTCAGCAGATTCTGTACTGCTAATACATACATCTGATGTGCATGCTAGCTCATCAGCCATGCTATCTGATACAGTGGTGTTTTCACCATTCATTGCTGGTTCAGTCAGGTGAAGTTCTGACTCCAAACATGAGGGCTCTTCTCCATCAACTTTTCTGACAATGTTGACATCCCGTGGGTCTTCTGAATGACAGGTTTCTGTGATATCAGTCAACTTGGAGGACAGGTCATGGGACACACCACCACCATCTTCAGGTTTCAGTTGGCAGACCGCTGGGGATGCAGCTTGATCTTCATCAAAAGCAACATTCCCTCCTCCAGTATTGCAACTAACTGATGAACTTTCCTCTTCATGCTTTTGTGTATTTATAGTCAGTAATGCCCATTTCATATTCACTTCCACTTTGACGAAGTTCCATTTGTGTCTCCTCGTTGAGGGTCAGAGGAGGCACCACCTCATGCTGCTCCTCACTGTGAAGACATGCTTTCTGAATACTTTCTCTAGAACTTTCATGAGGACTCATAATCTCAACAGACTCTGTTTCAACTAGACCCAGAGAATCAGAGTTAACTTTGCCTCCATCTTGAGCTGCAACTCCATTTGGATCTGCTTTTGGTCCAGTGTAGATTTCTACAGGAACTTCCCTCTTGAGTTCCTGAACAGTGGGAGTGACATTCCCTTTTTCTTCAACGGCTTGCTGTCCCTGGGGGACTATTTTGCTCAACTCATTTCCCTTTACTGAGTTGCATGTATTGTTTACTCTTCGAGAGGGCTGCCCTTCCAGTTTCTTGCTTCGCTGTGCATTCACACGCTTTCTTGCCGATTTCAGACGCTTCAATGTAGGAGCTTCCCCATGCCGGTGATGACCGTGAAGAGAACAGTAGCTATACCGACAAAATTTCTTCACCAAAATCCTTTCAGATGAATTACCCTCTTGTGGATCCTCTGGCTGCTCAGGAATCTTTGACCTCCTAATAGCCGATGAACAGGTAGGTCTATGAATGCTCGAGTCGGGGGACTGAGAAATTTGCGGCTCTTTCCATACAGAAGGCCTCTTCGGTTTCAAACTGGCCATTTTAGTCAGAATCCTCACAGGTCTGAGGGTAGGAGTTCTTGTAAAGCCTTTAACAGATTTATTACTGGAAGGACTCTGCTTTGGCTTAAAGCTACTGGAGAATTTTCCATTCTGATTACTGCTGCGGACAGACAGCTCAGAATCACGATGACTTGCTTGAGAACTCAACCTTCTTCACGTCAGAACATCTTGTTGACTTCAAATAATTTGGCAATGCATCCAGGTCACTCAAGGAACTTAAAGGCTGGTCACATAGCAAACTTGGGTTTCTTCTAGATGGCCTTGCGGTCTCAAACCCCGCAAGCCTGACAGAACGCAACTTCTTCAATTTCTTCTTTTGAAGATCTGCTACTACAGTGATCTTTTTTGAAGAAGACCTTCTGAGTCTTGAACTGGACATTCTTGTCAATCCCCTAGCCAACCTTAAACTAGATCTCCTAGTTAATGTCCTCAATGGTTTCTGTTCATAGAAGGCAATAATACATATCCGTAAGCTATTAAGTTACTGCCATATTCATCTTACCACCCAGATATCATACCTTTTCCCCCCTTCATTATTGGTTTGGTAATTATTGCTAAAGGAAGAGGATTTGGTGGAATTACCTGCAAATCATATGCCTTCACACCGGAACCTGCCGGTGCCTCTGCGCAATCCGGCGATGCATCCGACGTCTCAATGGAAGTAGACCATTCCGAGGCTGCTCCATCATTGGAACAGTCGAGCAGCTCGTCGTGACCAGATTGATACTCTCCCGATCTTCCCGAGGACTCCATGCTCGGCCGGCCCGAGAGCGAATCCATCTCCATCTATTCAGACCCTTATTTCAGCTTTGCCTCCCCTGGTTCAGCGGCCGTCAACTTTTTTTCTGGTTCAGGAAACGGCCCAGATCAAATTTCAAGAAGCAGTCCAGGGAGCAGCGTCAGGATTGCTTCAATCATGGAGGTGCGATGTGGAGTTTCCTTGCTGGGAAGGTAAGAGAAAAAAGTGTTCTAGTTTCCTTGTGGGCAAGGAAGAAAATCTTAGACTGGGAAAGTTTCTTGGTGAATGAGAGGAAACAGAGATCACAAAGTAGGCTGTTGGCTGTAGTGGTTGGTCTCATGCTCGCCAGCTTGACATTGATTTTTCCTGCAACATGACTGCGCTGACCACAGGGGAACGCGGGGTCGGGATTTGGGAAAGCTTCAATGGATGCTCTGATTTTGCACAAGAAAGGCTGTTTGACCAGGCCTTACTTTGCTCAACTGACCTGTATTTTGGATTCTTCAGATGGGAAAAAAAAAAAAAAAAGCTGCTTGAGGCCCATGTTCTAATCGGGTGGTGGTGATTATGACTGCATTTTCTTATTAAACACACACACGTCATGTCATCAAATATAATATTGTGTTGAAGTCACTGTACACAGATTAGTTATGTCACAAACACGACCTTTCATAATAAATGATTTGTCCTGATTCGTTTTCTATTTTAATGTATCAGTGTTAACGTACTGTGCATCTTCTTTATTGGTACAGTATCTTCATTCTTTATGGAGCTCTAATTCCGACTCTACACCTTACTCAGGATATAAAAGATTAGTCATGTTACAAATAATTTCTTGCTGGGAAGTTGCAAATTGTGAACGCAGGTGGACCCATGAATGAGGGAGATAGCTTCCCAGTTAGAGATGGATCATAGGTTCTCGTGCAGCCTACAAGGCTACAACAACCCACATCCAGTTGAAACGTCCGCTTCAGACAAGACCCGATTCATATTTTAAGGCGTTTACTTTTGATCCGTGATGCTCGTGTGACACCGTCGGCTCCAAGGTCCGATTGGAGAAGAACCGATCGGTTACTAACGATGGCCGGTGAGGCCTTCCGCAGTCTTCACTCCACTAGAGCATTTTCCTTCTTCGTAATTTCGAGAGCTTGTCCGTGAACGCGTGCGAAGACCAGCTGGAGAGTCAGAATTGGAGAGAGAGAGGGAGAGAAGGGACACCGAATTTGCATCGACTTTGTACTGGCGAGATGGCGAAGCGTGTGGGGTCAGGCATGGCGTGAGGGCCGGGAGGGATCGCACTGCGCCGCCGTGCAGGAATCAGATCCACAGGTATGAATTCGTGCTATGATTTTGTCTGAAGCGGGACCCGCGAAGGAGGAGAGGCTAGGATTTAGCAATTCTCGATTCGCTTTGTTTCGTGCGGCACAGCCCGACACGTGGGACGTTAGAAATGTTCAACCTAAGTTATCGTGTATATTCATACTCTAGGTGTATTAAAGTATATTTGTAGACCGATTAACTTGTCGTGTCTGATCGGCACCAAACACGGTGCCGCCATCGACATGTCTCGCAATCACGCTCGTATCGTAGTGTCATGTGAGGTCATTTGTTAAGCTTATTATGTTTGTGTCGAGGCAACTTTCATCAAATGTGTCATATTCAATTTTGACATAACCTATATTATATATATTTTGAGATGACATGAATCATATGATACAATGGTAATTGCCTGACTCTCGATGGTGTACTCTTGTTTTGGCACAATTTTTTTATTTTGTTTATGTCCTCACAAGAATCTTGTGCAAGTGGACAAGGCATGTGTCGGCCATGAACCAAGGAAAGAGTCCGGGTACAAATCTCGTCCTGCCTCCCCGGTTTTTCCCACCGCGGGCAATTACAAGAGGAGGAAAGAAGAAGAAAAAATTGAACTTTTGATGTTCTGGATCCGGCTGAACAAGGCCGGCGACGGTGGCGACGACTTTGACTTTTGACTTCAAATCCGACATATGATATGCTCACTGGCGAACCGTTCAATTGCTTATACTGTACATTCTTTCAACGGTGATTCAAGACTTCGGAATCGAGAAGAGCAGTCCTGTGTTCCGACGGGGAGCATAGATTATTAAATGCCTTGAAGTGGCTTACTTCCTGCGATAGAGAAGGCAGGGGGTGAGCGAATGATGGTAGAATATACAGTATAACAAAGACCTGAATTTCAAAAGTCCATTCGAATTTCGACGCTTCAGCTGGTTGAAGTGCTGATTTCTTTTATCATCTCTTGATTTTTGGGGTGTGGTTTATTTTCCCCATCGATGGAGGTCCTCCTCCCAAGAGAGTGGGCAAGGGCCCGGAAATTGCCTGAGTAGGACCCCTAAGCTGTCATTAGTAGTTCGACGCTTCAGCATTACCGTTTGTGTATTTTGAATAGAAAGGTCCAATTGAACATAAAAAATGTTAGAGACTCAATTAGATAAAAGAAAAGTTCAAAATTAGATTGAACAAATTAAGACAGTTTAGAAACTACGGTATCTTTATAATATAAGAAAATTTCTAAAAGTGATGAACTAAGAAATTAACGACTTTTAGTTCAAGACGGGATTAGATTCCTCCAAGAATGAGATTCCAATTCCTACATTTTTTATTGTTAAAGGGAAATCAAACCATAGATTTGGATCCCGCATAAAATAGAATTCCTCGAAAATTGCGTGATTAGATTGCCTACTAGGACCACATTTCTACAACTGCAAAACTATGAACAACCGAATTCCATCACCAACATTGCCACATCGTTTACCGTAGTCACGACCGTCGATCTCTGGACCTTAATAGTTGTTGCCGGTCTTTGATCGCCAATTGCCATCGCCGCACGCAAATCACCAATCACTACTGCTCCCTTAGAAGTATTCTAATCTAAAAGGCCAAAATATTGTCATCCAAGTAAATATTATTTCAAAAGACGATATTAACGACACCAAGGGAATTGGAGCCAAATGATAGAAGATTGGTAAATGATACCGTATATACAATCCTACACACATACAAGTATAGTTGCTTGGAAAAATTTCAAAAAAAGATCTAAAGTGAGATCATTTTCACAAAAGAGTGCTAAGAATAAATTTTATCTTAAAATAGGGGTTGAAGTGGCCGATTTAATTTCAAATTTAAAGTGCGACTCACATGCTTATTCCAATGGCAACAATAGGGGTAAATTTGTAAAAAATGTTCTAATTTTCTCCCATTTGAAGACGCCACCAAATTTAAGCAATTTCACTGAACCCAATCCACTAAAATCGTATGAACTTGTTGGGTGAGTTGAACAAATCTGACCCTAGTCGGATCGAGGAACCAAAAATGACAGACATGATTAGAACATAGAAACTACTTTAGTGATATTAGGATGACAAATGCTCTCAAAGAACCCTAGCTTCAATTTGGGCCAAATCAGCACATTTCAAGCAAAATTGCCCTAAAGCAAGCCGGCGGCGAGAGGTGCATTTGGTGAGTTTTGGGGAAATGCAAAGTAGTTTTTCCAAAGACTTTTGACTCAAAGTAGAGGTGTCAAACAGGTGTATTAGGTCGGGTGTATTGTCCATACCTGATCCGACCCATACCCGACTCATTTAACTAAACTTAAGAAAATTTATTTCTTATATATATAATGGTATTGCTAAAATAGTTTTATACAACACAAATTTAATGGACAATTTTTATAATTTAAAAAAAATTATTTTAAAAAATCGCATTTTAATTATTTTTTATTTTAAAAAATTAAATTCTTAATTATTTTTAATTTTATTTTTTAAATATATTTTCTTTTTTTTTTTTTTCTTTTTTGTTCTTCTTCTTCTTTGGCTAGCCGCCGGCCACGACAACGGTCGGCGGCCAGCCACGAGCGAGCCTCAAGCTCGCTTGCTCGCCGACGCCAGCGAGCTCGAGCTCATCCCTCGCTGGGCGTCGGCGAGGCCTTCGCCTCGCTAGATCTGGGTGACCTCGAGCTCGCCCGACACTGGCGACCTCAAGGCTCGCCTGGCCGATCGCCGGCCATTGCCATGCCGGCAACGGAGGAAGAAGAAAAAGAAAGTAAAAAAAAAGAAGAAAGAAAAAAAAAAAGGAAAGAAAAAGAAAAAGAAAAGAAAATTAATTATAATTTCGATTTTAAAAAAAAAAAAAAATATATATATATATATATTTTATATAAATATATATTTGTAAAGTAAAAAGAAAGAGAGAGATTGTGAGGTTTTGGATGAAAATAAATGAGTTCATTTTTAATGAGTCTTAAATGGGTCAGCTCTTTGACTCATTTAAGACCCATATATCTTAGTCTTGACCCATTAAAACTCATTATGGGTACTTTAGGAAATAAAACTTGACCCATTAACGACCCATTTAAACATAAATGGATCCATAAATTGGTCAATGACCCATTTTGACACCTCTAGCTCAAAGGTGCATTTAGTCAAAACGCATACTATTTGTTAAGTGACTTTCAATATGTTTTTCATAAATTAGTTATGAAGTTAGAAAAAAAAAATGAAAACAGAGGGCACGGCGACTGTTCATCATCTCCATTGCGGAAGCAAACCCGTCAAAGCAAACGGTGACGGGTGAGGAACAAGCTGCCGAAGAGGCCGGGTGAGGTCACTTTGAGATGAAGAAATCTCTCGACAACGACTTCCACTGCGAAAATCTTTGACCTTCTCACAAGCTCATTCCAACGCTCAAAATGGGAACCTCGACTAGTACTACCTACCACAGCAAAAATGCCATAATTGAACCGACAAAATCAAGAAATCAATCATTCACTAAATCCACACAACCACATCCACGTTTTACCGAATTGTCCAAACCCAATTCGTCGAACCCATCCAATTAAAAGGAAAACCAATGAAAACCAGATGAAATCCGGACTTTTCCATGTCGCAATGAACCAAAATAAATGAACAGAGAGAGTTTTATCTGGGAGACGTGAAGCCTTAACCCATCTCGCTTGTAAGTATAATAAGGCTTGTTTGGTCTCACTTCAATGAGTACGCAATCAATGGAAAACATACCAAAACTGTCGTAGCTCTGGTAAAGTAAAATCATAAACAAGAAACAGTCAATGCAAACTCTGAGGGTATCAAAATTTACAGGTTAAAAAGGGGGCAAAGAGAATCAAAACCGACCCAAAATATCATTTATTTTGGGAAGACGAAGAGGAAAACCTACACAAATCAAACTTTTCTCTAATCGAGCATATATAAGGAAGCAATCTCGCATGGTGGAGAATTTTTAAGAGAGGTGATGTTAAGGCCCGCTTGACTTCGGCGATGGTCAACGACCGTTAGCACGCCGAGCGCACCAGTCAATGGGGTGTCAAACCGACGTCCAGATTTGGGTTTAGCGAGGGAGAAGATGAACTCAATTCCGTTGAACCCCGATCTTGATGACCGTCAACCCCCGGGGATACTCGACTCTCGATGATTGTGGTCAACTCTAGGCTCGCGTCGATGGGAATCTGGAGCGAAGGATGTTGAGAGAGACGATAAACAGTAGAAATGAAGGCAAAATTGAAATTCGAAAATGTTGGTGGGGTCAAAGCCTGAAGTTAAAAAAAGTTCATTAAACTTGAAAGTTGACTTTCGAAAATACCGAAAGGTCAAGGCACATCCACCTACTTCAAGCTTTCCAAGAATCGCCAATGTTGACTTTCACTCAAGCTCTCCAAACAAATTTTACCGGATGACTCACCTTTCAATCAAGGGATTTCAACGGCCCAAAGCCCTTCGAAAAAGCCGAACCGGATGTAACTAAAGATCAAGCCTGGCCGAACTTTTTGGGCCTAGTACACAACGGGTCGACTGCTAGGCCCATTGGGCTCGAACATCTCCCTCATCCACGTCGTTTCTTCTCCGGGCCATCTCCTCCTCCGCCCTCCTCCCCTCCTCCGCCTCCGCCGCCGCCTCCGCCGACGTCGCCACCAATCTCCTTGTCTTCCTTCCAAGCAACAAAAGGGACACTTGCGGTTGCGTATACACAAGAAGCAAGTAAAGCAAGAAACACGAGTTTGAAAAACCTCCCCCTGGCTCACCCGCAGTGCCCCACGACTTCCGCATTGCCGAATGCCCGATTTCCCTGCGACGTATTTATGACGACGCTCGACCCTTCTCCTGTCTTCTTCCTCTTCTTCTCTTCCCGTCCATTCCGTCTTCGCTCCCTGCCATAATTTCCGAGAAAGCTCCTCCGTCCCGTAGCGACGCTCGCCATCTCCCCCTCTCTCTTATCCTATCCGTCTTCTTAATTGCGATCCGTCGCCATCGCTGCTGATTCGGCTCCGGGTCATCAACCCGTTGTCGGGTGAATCCCTATCTCTTCCCGGATTCGCCATCGTTCTTGGGTTGTTTTAAATTCTGCGCTTCTGGGTCTCGCCTCTCTCGCCTCTTCCACTTCGGCCCGCGTCTTGGAATTTGATCTTGTGGAGTTGTAGCTGGGGATTGCAGTGAGAATCCCTTTGCCTGAGAGGACCCTGCCTTTTCGCGATTCGAAGGATCTTTGGCACCTTGATTCTGCTGATTAGGAGCTTTCTTGGTTCTTGATGTTCCTGATGACTCGATAAATATCACGAATTGCAGGTCAGCTTGAATAATTTAGCTGTTGTCTGGGTCAATGTTGTCGACTCTTGCTGGGCATTTAGAAGCACGATCTGTCTCTGGAATCTTAGTCTGCTAATTTGCTCAAAACAGCGTCTTTTTCTGGTCTTCTGTGAAATTGATTTATTCCCTTCCATTTGGTATTCCATTGTCCCCTCGGGACCATCTTTGCGCCTTGTGCTCATTGAGGTTTTTCCCTACCTTTTTTTGCTGTGGGTAGTGGAAGTCTGCAATTTATTCTTTCGTTCCTTAGGAACCCATTTGATAATTTGGCATACCAAAGCATCTGGAGATCAAGGGTGGTTGTTACTCAAGAAATGGATATAAGTAATGAGGCGAACATTAATCCGTTCTCCATCGGCCCTTCGACCATTCTTGGTCGCACCATTGCTTTCAGAATCCTGTGTTCTCGGTCGATGTCACAGCTGTCGCGGCAGTTCTTTCATGTGGTGTTCGATTATGCGTTTAGGACTGGGAACTTTGTTGCCACCATGATATCGTGGTTTCATCCTAGGAATCCACAGGGGATATTGGCAATGGTCACCGTTATAGCATTCTTGTTAAGACGGTACACTACTGTGAAAGTGAGGGCCGAAATGGCTTATCGGAGGAAATTTTGGCGGAACATGATGAGAGCTGCATTGACTTATGAGGAATGGGCTCATGCTGCTAAGATGCTTGATAAAGAGACACTGAAGATGAATGAATCGGACCTTTATGATGAGGAACTGGTTAGAAACAAGCTTCAAGAGCTCCGCCACCGTCGCGAAGAGGGGTCTCTTAGAGATATCATCTTTTACTTGCGAGCTGATCTGATCAGGAATCTCGGGAATATGTGTAACCCTCATCTTCACAAGGGTAGACTTCAGGTGCCCAAGCTCATTAAGGAGTACATTGATGAGGTCTCAACTCAGTTAAGAATGGTCTGCAACTCTGATTCTGATGAGCTCACTTTGGAGGAGAAGCTTTCTTTCATGCATGAGACTAGGCATGCCTTTGGTAGGACAGCTTTGCTTTTGAGTGGGGGAGCTTCTCTGGGAGCCTTTCATGTCGGTGTGGTTAAAACACTGGTTGAACTTAAGGTTTTGCCTAGGATAATTGCTGGCTCCAGCGTGGGATCCATAATGTGCTCTGTTGTTGCCACCAGGTCTTGGCCCGAGCTTCAAAGCTTCTTCGAAGATTCTTGGCACTCATTGCAGTTTTTTGATCAGCTGGGAGGCATTTTTGCCGTTGTCAGGAGGGTCATGAGGCAAGGAGCTGTGCATGAGATCAGACAATTGCAGTGGATGTTGAGGCACCTTACCAGTAATCTTACATTTCAAGAAGCTTATGACATGACAGGACGAATTCTTGGGATAACAGTGTGCTCTCCGCGGAAGCATGAGCCACCTAGGTGCCTTAACTACTTAACCTCACCTCATGTTGTCATTTGGAGTGCGGTGACCGCTTCTTGTGCCTTTCCTGGCCTTTTTGAAGCCCAGGAACTAATGGCCAAGGATAGAAGTGGAGAGATTGTTCCCTATCATCCACCATTCAATTTGGACCCTGAGGAGAACTCTGGGGCACCTGGCCGTCGATGGAGAGATGGTAGCTTGGAAATTGATCTGCCCATGATGCAGCTAAAGGAACTATTCAATGTGAATCACTTTATAGTGAGTCAAGCAAATCCTCATATCGCACCACTATTGAGAATGAAGGACTTTGTGAGAGCTTATGGCGGGAGTTTTGCTGCCAAGGTATCATCTCTAAGATCTACTGGCAGTTTTCTTTAATGCCATCTTTATTCATATCTCTATTGCTTTCTCCTAAATGGTTTGCCCCTAAAGAGGCCATACCTGTTATCTAGTGGTTGTTGATCCAGTTTTTTTTTCTGAGCAAATGGTTTAAATTGTTCAAGGCGATAAGTTTAGCAGGCTCGGTTACAATATCAAAGTTCCCGATTTCTAAAAATATGAGATAGGCCTTCTAACGTTTAACAGGAAGATGTTTTTGCACCTGTTTTACTTTGGATATATTTGCTTCAACATCCTAAACTCTCTCTAGGTAAAGAAAGCCCTGTGTACTATTTAAAATTGAAGAATGCTTCCTCTACTCATCAGTTCTTCAGTTGTCCCCCTGTCTTGGGGTATAACATAAGATAATGTCGCGTGCTTCAGAGAGATTGTAAGTTGACATCTTTATTTCAAAAGTTTTCTAAGTAACCTATATAAATGAAACAATGTTTATCTACTAGCTGATCTGAAAGTCGGTTACAAACCATTTCTAAATGGTACAATAGGGGTTCCCTTACAAAAGAAAGAAACAAGTAAAGGAAAGTTTCAAGGATTCTGATTATGATTGATTCAAACAATGGAGTGTTCTTCTCATTTTTATGTCAACCTTGGAACAATTCTTTTCGGGTGTCTAGATTGTTACTCTTTCCAAGACTTGTTTTAATCTTTTGTTGGTTCATGAGAAGGAAGGAATGGGAACTCAGGTTTGTGATTTTGATGGTGGATAACTGGATATCTTGTGCTATATGATGTAGTCTTCTCTGTATATAAAGGCACAGGAATGATCTGTTTTTTAAATTCTTGTGGAACTTTGTAGCTTGCTCAATTAATTGAGCTGGAGGTGAAACATAGATGCAACCAAGTATTGGAGCTTGGTTTTCCTCTTGGGGGTATCGCTCAGCTCTTTGCGCAAGAATGGGAGGGTGATGTCACTATTGTTATGCCTGCCACACTTGCTCAGGTACGTGCAATATAATGGCCCTAAACCTCCTTGTGAAAACTTACGAAGCACTTTTGATAGGAGCTTGTAAACTATGGACTTTCTTCTTCCCTAAGCTTCTGGATTGATTGGCCCATTTGCACTTCTGCTTGCCCATGAATTGCCAACCTCCTTTATATATATATATGTTGCAACTGATTTAAGCATTTGTGGATTGGTGTTTGTATTATAGTACTCAAAGATCATCCAAAACCCGTCCCATATGGAGCTTCAGAAAGCTGCCAATCAGGGGAGAAGGTGCACTTGGGAGAAGCTCTCCGCCATCAAAGCAAACTGTGGCATTGAGCTTGTACTTGATGAATGTGTTACGATGCTCAACCATATGCGCAGGCTCAAGAGGAGTGCAAAGAGAGCTGCAGCGGCTTCTCTTGGCCTTGCCGCCACTGCCAAATTCAGCGGGTCTAGAAGGATCCCATCATGGAACTGCCTTGCTAGAGAGAACTCAACTGGGTCCCTTGATGAAGATCTCCTGACAGATGCTGCTTCCTCATTACATCAAGGAGTTGGAGGATCCTTAGGTAAGAATTCCCGGCCTTATCGTGGTGGGCATGATGGAAGTGACAGTGAATCCGAGAGTGTAGATTATTCTTGGACAAGATCTGGTGGGCCCTTGATGAGGAGTAGCTCCGCTAACAAGTTCATTGACTACATCCAAAGCTTGGACTTACAAGTTGACCTAAGTAAGATTGCTAATTTAAACTCAAATGTTGTTCAAATGGGAGGAGAAACACACTCTCAGAGCTCAAGGGTGACAACACCTGATAGAACTTCAGAAAACACGGAGTTCGATCAGCGGGACTCGAGCAATAGAAGCAGCTCAAGCATTACTGTGACTGAGGGAGATCTCTTGCATGCTGAGAAGGTTCAGGAGGGTATCGTGTTTAATGTTGTCAGGAGGGAGAACCTTCCAAACAGGAGTCATGATACTGAGAGTTACTATGAAGTTGCCGAATGTTTGCAACTTGATCGTCCAGAAAAGGAGATGGATGGTAGCTCGGATTCAGAATGCGGGGATGGCGGAGATCATGTGGAAACAGCTTAAGCCGATAAAAGGAGAGGAGGGATTCCTAGTGCTATGGTTCAAATTGGTTCTGGTATAGAGAGCTGAAAAGGACCAGAGAATCTCCTGACAGTTTGGTTTCTACTTTGCATCGCCTTTGTTATTCAGCATTCACAATAGTTAGAGTTCCAATGCTTCTCTTACCTTTGACAGGAGAACGGGGAGCTTTACGACATATCAGAGCATTGCATAGAATTGTAATTTAGCTGTGGCTGAGTTTCTAGACCAGGATACGGCACGGTTCTCTGGAAAAGCCCTGGCTTGTAAATACGTTAACATGTTCAATATGTAATCTTGTTTCCACTGTGCAGCCAAGGATGGCTCTCTCTCTCTCTCTCTCTCTCTCTCTCTCTCCCTCTCGCCTGCGGGTGCACATGCATTAGCAATTGCACTTTATCGAGTGACCGTCCGTATTTTTCATTTTCTTCATCCTCGAGTGACGGCGTAACTTTTCTAGCATCATGTCTTCACTTCCCCTATCCCTTCTGTACTTCCATCTTTCTTGAGACCAGTTTGCGTCACCTTCATCCTTAAATCCCACATTTCATCAATCTATTACCAAGCAATCCCCGCAGGTAAAATTAAGGGGGAATTGCTTCGCTCTTTAGCTATTTGTTTAGCATCCATCATATGGAGATCACGCTGTAAGGTCAGCACAAAGATTCCCGACCATATAGGGGTAATCTTAGTGAGTTTGATGCACCATCGGTCGATGAAGTCGATACACCAGGAGACCTCGACATGCGACAGATAATGCAATTTCAATCATCACCACACCAACCATATGCACACCACATGTCGACAAAATACTTCTCTAGAACTTGTTTCTAAAAAAACCAAAAAACTAATGGACGAAGGAAAAAGTCTAAATCAAAATGGGAACAGCCATTTGTTTACCTTTGTATGAACTTTGGCATGCTTTGTGAGCCCGCCAAGGTGGGAACTTAGAGGCAGCATTACACACTCGCTGGCATGAAAGACGAACCTTCACGGCGCATTTTGATCCGGACCAGAAGACAAACGGATAAGCTTTTCGTCTTTTTCCCACGTCGAAACACATGTTGTTGGTCCAATCTTTGGTGCTTCTTGTATGGCCCTTGGCCAAACTTTTCAAAGCAAAACGAGAAATTTCTTCTGACTTCAATTTCTGGAGGGGCCGCCCAACTGTTCAACGAAGAACCTTGGTTTATCTAACTTGAGGGGACCAACTAATTATATTAAAAATGCATCAAATCTCGACCTTCATAAAAAATTTAAAAAAGAAAAAGGACAAGCTAGAAAATCGATATTAGTTCGTCGGCATGTAATAACTCTGTTTACATTTATCTCTATTTTTCGGTCTTGACATATGTTGAGGCACAATTTCGTCGTGCCTTAAACCGAGCATTCCAACAGCTGGTGAGGTAGGTCTGGACCCCGCCAGAACCCTTTTCCTTGTGATTAAAATAGAAAACTTAGCCACTTGCCAAAGTAGGGTGAAATACTTTGTCCACGTTGGTGTGCCAATGTCTATATTAGTGATTCCAATCAAAATTAGATAGAAGTATTATATTCACATTCTCCAAAGATATAGGACTAAATTGATTATTTTGGTTCTCTGTTTTCTCTTTTCTTGTTTTCCTTCCATTTGGGGAGCTTTTCTCATCCGATCTATTGTAGATTTGGAAGTTTCTCTCTCTAGTTTTGAGAAGGGTTTTATCTCGATCTTGTTTAGACTAAGTTTTTTTGCATGTATGATTTCAGAGTTTTGCTTCCCTCCAGTTTCATTAGTGTACAAGTTTTACATTTGTACTCATTCAACCTTTTTTTAATTTTAAATGGCAATGATATTGGGGACATTGTACCAAAGCACACCAAAAAGCAAAGCAGTTATAATAAATGGATATTTCGATGTATGCTCATTGCTAAAGATGGATTCGGTGATCGACCGCTAATTTTTATTTGAAAACGTTATAGATTTACTATTTGAACATGTGATCCTTAACCTTATTTTGATGATTTATTTTTTTATTTGGCACTTATTTTGTTTTGATGATTCGTCTTGAATTGCACTTAAATTGCATCGTACCTCTCTAGTATTTTTATGGAAATGAATAAAACGTCAAAAGAGACCTAAAATTAGCTGGAAGCAACTATGGATTGAATTCAATTGGGCCATAAATGTCGATCTACTTGCAGGCCAAAACCGGCAATGGACGATCAGAAAAGGAGTGGATGCGAATTGGTCACATAATTTCCCTGTCAATGGTCGTCCACCGGCACATCATAATGACAGTACAAAAGGACAAACGCTTTCCAATTTGATACAATGCGTTTTGAATGGGTCAGGGGCCCGTCTCTTTTCACACATTTAAAAGGATTTGCATGTGAGCACAACTTTTTCCTCGGGCCCCTCTAAAACTTCTGAATATTGACCCCAGCGTTCGGATAAAAAGCCTAGTATGTAATGCTTATATCGCATCACGTACCATTGATACGAACAAAAATAATAAAGTGTTCTCATTTGCCCCATGTGTGCGGTTTTGGGTAAAAAAAATACTAGAAGCATCACTAGTTATGTAGGGTACTCACTTTAGTGTCAAAAAATTTTGTCGGATCACTTAAATATCAAATTGGAAAAAAACTGATCACTTAAGTGTCAACGATAAGAAATTCCGATCAATATAAGGCATGGCTTTTATAATTAAAACTTATATGACCTAATATATTATTTAAAAAGTCATGTCCATGTGACATTTTCAAGTGGCGTGCTTGGCACTGAAGTGATTGTTTTTTTTTATCAACAACTAGCAATGAAGTAATCACTTTAAACAAAATTTGGTACTTAAAGGATCATTATTTGGCACTTTGAGACAACATAATTTAGGGGTTATATGCCGACTAAGTATGCCAGTGAGCTACATAGGACTTAAAAATTAATAAAAAATTGCTACGTCAAATTTCCACTAACCCAAATTGGAGTTCATACTTAAATGATCTTTTTTTTTAATAGCAATTGAGTGATCAAAAAAAAAATTGGCATTGAAGTGACTGCCGTACACAACTTTTAATACTTGTAATGTCCTTTTCCCACTGTTTTGTTAGGCTTATTTCCCTTAAAAAGCACCAAGTTTAACTCAAGTCTCAATTCTAACCCAAACTTTTTATTTGTCTCATGAGAAAGCATCAACTTTAAATCAAACCTCAACTCTAGCCTATACTTTTTTTTGTCTCGTAAAAGAACATCAATTTTAGGTCGAGTTCAAGTTCTAGCCCAAACTTTTTGTTGTCTCGTAAAAGAGCACAAACTTTAAGCCCGTCAAGTTTCAGTCTAATCACGCCGTTAAGGATTTTGCATGTGTTATTTCATGTGTACTCCATGAAAACTTGACGGGGCAAATTTGGGTTTAAAATAAAAGTTGATGCTTTTTAATGAGATAAAAAAAAAAATGTAAGCCATAATTGGGACATGAGGTAAAATTGGTGTCTTTTTGTAAAACAAAAAAAGGTTTAGGCTAGATTTTTTTTTTTTTTTTTAAGGCTAGAATTGAAACTTGACATAAAGTTGATTTTTTTTAGACAAAACAAAATTAGGGATTAAAGTGAGACTAAAGCTGAAAGTTTGTACTTTTTAAGGGAATCGGACTGTTTTTATTATTATTCTATGGGTACCGAGCGGGAATACTTGGTCGATTTAGCACTAATGCGTAGGTGAAATACGTGGTATAGAAGCAAAATACATTTTCCCTTCTTGGGAATAATCATTACTTAAAGAAGAATCTTGACGAATTGGTAAAACCACTTTGGAACCACTTTCTATTGAAAATATCTCAATCGGGCAATTAACAAAGTGTCAGAATCTCAATCCCACTTTAAAGAGAGGATCTTGACTCAATCAAAGGCGAGTTAAGCTGAGTCAACAAGCCGAGTAACATGGGAGATACCGAGCGTCGGATTGTTTGTGCTTCTTTTCTTTTTGGTTAGATATGAAAGTATAGATCAGGCTTTGAAGCAATCGATGTTTACTTATAGATTAGACGCAGGATATAGATTCAATCACTAGCAGTATTGGTGAGAGAACGTGAAAGTAGGAAAGCTAACTTGTCGTCTACTACCAAAATTCCTGAAGCGTGGGACCTGCCGTCGCGCTTTTCTTCTTTCGGGCAGAGGGGTGTCGCACTTTTTCCAAAGGTGCGCTTGGGGAAGAAAATGATCCCTGCCTTAAAAGGAGGTCCATTGATTATAAAATTTTTAAGATTCTGTAGGATAGGATACTTTTTACAGAAAGTAACCAGAAAATGCCACAAATTACGGTCCGTCGCGATCCGAGGATCCGTTTCCGACGGGCCGAAGAACAGTCCCGTGTCGCAACAGGTTTTTCACAGAGCTCTAATGGACTTAGACTACAAGTCAATTGATCCTGACCGGGAGAATCCCAAACATGTTTTTAGAGTGCTGTTAAGTCAACTCAGCCCCAAAGAATGGGGCTAGACCAGCTTGATCTTTGTCTTGGAGCAATTCAATTGCCCATAACTTGGGTGTTGAACGGGTCTTAAGGGCAAGTTTGATGAGTTGTTGGATCCGCGTAACAAGATAATTCAAATTGAAGAAAGAGAGACTAAATTTTAGGGTCTAGTTATCATATATTTTCTTCCCATTCTCTTCCACTTATCAATTTAAGCATCGGAGGATGAGAGCGATGTTGAGATGTGATTCATACTTCTCATCGATAAGATAACACGGGGAATCTCGCTCTCCAATGAGCGGATAGGAGTTTTGGGGGTTGCCACGGTGGGAGTCGCGGGACAATGGTCATGAATAGTTATTGGGTATATATAATTGTCACGACCTAACCTCAAGTGCACTACTTAGGGTTTGGCTAATGGACTACTAAGCCTAAACTTAGCTTAAGCTCTCCCAAGCTCATACTAACTCACGACTTAAGGTTCGATTTTTAACATGTAAATGATTTTTCAATTAAGAGTTGCTACTAATATATTTTTGGTGGGTTGATTAGAAACCCAAATAAAGTAACAGAGATTTACTTTACTCCTATAAACAAAAAATTGTGAGTTCGGAGATTACGCTAGATTTCTCTAACGCCGTTTTAGTACCTTTCTCTTTTATTCCGAAAAAATGTTTTGCAGACGGCTGGAATTGATCATAATTTACTTTCCTAACATGTGAGGTGATCAAGTGCGCAAACCACCAATTTAATACCTAAAATAAAGCAATAAATAAAAATTACGGGACATACCTCATAGCAACGAAAATATCTACAATGTTAGATCATAATTCACATCAACAATCCTAGATATAATTTTTAATTAACACGCAATCACTCAATCTTTTTTAGGATTTTATCTTAGCTTATGTGGAATGCAATGCAATGACACGCCAAAATGTCTAACTAAAATGACATATAACATGCAACCTATCATGCAAACTATATGTCATTCGTCATTAATTATTTAACATGATCTAATTACAAGAAAATATTAAAATGCAACTATCCTAATATGTCACGTGCTCAAATGATCCTAAACATGCAATGACTAGATAACAAAATGACCTAATTCTAGGTGATGCACGATATTTTTTTATGTCTTCTTTTCCTTTTTTATAAAATTCGAAATTAAAATTGCATAATAATTGAACATGCAATTTAAATTAATGAAAAGAAAATCTAACATCCTCACTTAATGTTTTTGGTGTTTTTATTTAAAAAATTCGGAATAAATAAAATGCCTAATCTAAATAAGCAAATTGTCCTAAAACATGCAATATTCTAGCATGAACCTAATCCAACTCAAATATACATATATATAATTTTTTTTTCTTGGGCTTTCTTTAAAGGAAGCAAAAGCAATCCAAGCAAAGGCATAAACAAAACAATAAGGCAGCAAATTAGGCAAGACATGATTGACTCATCTAATAAATTGACGAATTGTATCTTGCACATAAGATCGGATTGGCCAATTTTCAACGAAATCGCGAATCATATTTAGGGTGTGAGAATTGTAATTCAAGCATGAAATCAGATTATCAATTGTGTGCATGTTGTGAAATTTAGAAATAGTTTCTAATTTAAAAGGGTATCTGATATTGCGGACATGATAACATATCGAGAATTTCAATTACGTGCATCCACGATATTTTAATTAAGGAAACGGAATATTCGGAAATCGAAATAGATAAGATTTTCACCTAGTTCGAATATAGGCTTCCAAATTCGGATTCTCGCGACTCGACGTGGTGGTGCTCGGCAAGGCTCGCGGTGTAGCTGCTCGCCAGGGGTGCTGTCATGGTAGGGAACCTCGCTAAGCAAATATGGAAGTTTGCTACTAGCGTTGGGCGAAGGAGTAGTCGTGACCGTCTTCTCTTTTGGCGTTTTCTGCTTGTGGAAATTGTCTCAGTGGGTGCGGTACAGCTCTCCTCTGTCTCCACGTTTTCCTCCTTTGGCCTTTCCTTGGTTATGTGGAGGACGTGAAGATGAGGTGATGATGAACGTGGATCTTCACAGTGGCCGAGAAGAACTCTTTAAGACTTCTTGACTCATGCTTCTTGGATACGTCTTGTGCTTCATCTTCGTCAGTTGTTCTTCACCAATCAGCGCCTCTCCCTGTGTTATTTCTTTTGACTTTTCTCCCAGAGCAAGTGCTGGAACTCACGGCTCTCGGATGTCTCGTTAGGGTTGATGGACACCGGACTGGATAGCGCGTCACGCAGCAGACAACGTTAGGGGGGAAACCAACAACCTTCGGGGACTGAGCTAGGAAACTCACCCGGGTTGTTGATGGTCCAGCGAGAGGGTAACAGCAGCGGCTTTGCTATTCAGGACAGGGTTTTGGATGACAGCGCCGTGTGATCAGCGTCGTCGGGAATTTGCTGAATCTCGGTTTGTGGACGTAAGCAGCAATGGCAGCAGCTTCAAGCAGGCGATGTCGGGATCAACAGGAGTGTCGGTTCATCGGCAGGGCTCAGACAGCAGAGCGGCGGGGCTCCGATGTCAGGGTCTCGGATAGGGAGCAGCGTCAACCGTCGCGTTAGTTGGGCCGAAGCTTTATTCGTATGAAGACGTCGTAGCTATGCAGGGCTTCTTGTGGCGGGGAAGTAATGTGGTCACCGAGCAGGGAGGTCAGAACGGCAATGATGCAGGGCTTTCTTGGTGCAAGCAGCGGTTGTCGCCGTTGGTCAACGTGAGCCAACCCCGCACCTCACAACTTTCTCCTCCATTTTCTCTCTATTGCGCTCCCCTCAACGTCCCCCGTCTGTATCAATTGTGTCGCCTCCCTATATAACCGAGGGAGGGGCTAAGCTCTTCATGCTCATGCTCATGCACATTGATGATATATTGCCCTAAATATATACCTCTACGTGCAATATTCTCTTTTATTTTTTCAATATTTCATCCGAAACCTTCTAATCTTTTGCAAAATATATCACTCAATGTAAATATCGCATGAATATATAAAAGATTTACCGAATATTTGAAGGATACCATGAGTCCTTTCCAAAATATTAAATTGTTATTCCTCATGAGTCAATTTTCAATCTTCAGAGAATAACGGGCTTGGGCCACTTTGCTCTCTCGGTTGGCTTTACTCATCAAATTCATCAAAGCCCAAACGATCCAACCAAATGCAATAATAATAATAAAAATGCTCATAAAACTATATGTTATGCCGTCAATATTTTTGTTTAGGGGTTAAAAATTAATCTCTAATTTTTAATGCAATAATAATAATAAAAAATTTAGGTGCTAATTTCTTTCTCTTAAAAAGGAATATATGTTATGCAATTTAATTCTAATATTTTTGTTTATGGGTTAAAAATTAATCTCTAATTTTTAATGCGTTAAACAACTAATCGGGTTATGAAAATTTAGGTGTCAACAATAATTTCTTTCTCTTATAATTAAGGGATGTAATAGAGTGATGCGATGCGCTAATTATAGTGGAATCATTTGCTAGATATTGCCCTAGTTTAGGATGAATCAAGATAAAATCTTATGTCTCAAATTCTCTTTCTCGTATTTTATTCTCTATTTCCCTATGACTGTGCCAAATCCTAACAAACAAGGGACAAAGAGAGAGACTTCATTTGGGTCTAGCTATCGACTTTATTCATTGCATTCTCTTCTGCCCATTGATTCAGAGTAGTGGAGTTCCAATTTGGGTCACGAATTTAGACGCCTTATCTATCTGCATAGACCAAATCCCGACTGAAGATCCGGTTGACTCGAGAGCATAAGATAGCACATTGTCATGGACCAGTTAGATGCGTAGGGCATGTTCAATCTCATGCGGGTACTATCAATCTCCTAACGTGCATCCCCTAACCAAAAGCAGAGAAATTGACAACGTTAACCATCGGCGATGTTCCAATTTGCGACTGGTCAACGTCGGGTATCTCCCGGGCAACGATATGTTTCCACTAGTTGCTGCCACATTATTCTTTCCAAAAAAGTGGGACAAACTAAACTCCGATGAAACATGGGTCGCAAGTAGTTCTATTCTTAGGTCAGATTTTATAATTCATATGCGCAGAACCCTCCATGTGATGTGCTGATCCCTCTCTTGTCTTGCTTCGAGTAGGTCCAATCTCATGCTCACTAGAATATGCGGAACTCACAAATAATTAATAAATGCAAAAAAAAATTAAAATTAAAAATATATAATTGAAATCCGATTGGATTGATTACAATTTACATATAAAGTACCTAGAAGAACTTACTTTAATCATATCTTTGACCCGTCAAAACTGTATAGTTAAAACCCACATCGATCGACGCTCGATTTTCTTGTTTCAAGTTGTATGAATTAATGATTAATCTGATCAATTTGCGAGTAATTAAAGTCAATCTGCTGAGAAGCCCATCCACCCAATCATTTTTTTACAATTCTGAGAATATGTATATCCACAAAATATTAAAATAGTTAAAAAAATTATTGATAATCCAACAAATATTCTTCTTCCCAATGATTGCCACCATCCCCCATGTGCCCATCAGATATTCCAAATCTGCTCCATGATATAAAATTAAAAAGAAAGATTTGGAATATGGAATTAATATCGGATTTCTAATTAGTATTAGGAGGTGACAGTACAAAAAAAAAAAAAAACAAAAAAACAAAAAAGAGATTTTACTATGCTTGATGGCAGTTTCGTGAATTTATAATCATTTAAGGGATTAGGGGACTTATCCTTGAGAATAGAATAGACTATGCGTGGTTGAGAGAGGGGGAAGAAGTGGGCGGCATGTGTGTTAGTTTTTATTGATGAGGGGCATGAATCAAATCATTTCCTCAATCTTTTGATCTTCTTATTGGTTATGTGATCACATTGAGTAATTAATTAATTGGGGATCACAATTAATTTCTTAATTGTTTTTTAATAATATCAATATTTCGAGTTTCACACCAAGTTCAATCAGTTCATGAATCTGTTAGAGGCAAGCCATCCGCATCTATAAAAATCATTTGGTGCTCTTGGAGCACAATATACTACTATACACTGGAGATCGAGTACAAATTCTTAAATGGAAAAAGATTGTACTTGAAATAGTCCGGTCCAATCATAAACTAATGCCAACATGTCATTGAGCCCCAAGAGTTATGATTTCTTAAATTTCTTGGGAAAAACTACTAAAAATCCCAAATTATACTCACTGTGGTTATTTATTCTAATTTTTTTTAATGACACAAAAAAATCATAAACTTATATTTGTATGATACATTTACCTTTTGTCCATTAACAGATATGGACATGGAAAACAAACGGTATTGACATTGCTTTCACGTAACTTAAATGATATAAAAATGATGTTGTTTTGACTGAAAATATATGAATTAAAATTGATGGATAGTGAATGTATTACATAGGTAGAAGTTCTGGGTTTTTCACGTCATAAGAAAAAATTTATGGTAAATATATTAAAATGGGCATTTGAGGTTTTTATGCTTTGAATTTTTTAGGATAAATGTGTAACAGTGGGTATAGTTTGAGATTTGTAATGTCATAAAAAAAATTTAGGATAAATGTGTTATAGTAAGTATAATTTGATATTTTTTGCGGCTTTTCCTAATTTCTTTTTACCGATCTTCGATTGCTTTGATCTTGTGCTAATGTGGTGCTCCCATATGCATCCTAGTATTTCTCGCGGGTCCATTCACAGGAAAGTAAACTTCCTTCCGGAAGAAGTTGCGTCGAGCCCGAATCAAAACCCGGCGTTCCCTCCTAAGACGTTAAGTTAAATTCGCAAGTTCAGTCAACCAATCAATGCCCTACACTAGTATGTCTCGATATTTCTCTCGGGCATGATCATCGATATTTCCGTTCCGATCTAAGTCTTGGTAGATCAAAATTAAGTCAAAACCCGAAAGCGATCGGGGATGGGCCCTTTCCAACTGGGAAGGAAGCTGCGCGGAAACATCAGAAATCGTCCGAACGAAAAAAACCTACCAGTCTTTTTCTATGTGCCGACTTCCTTGTTTCTTCTGGTAAAGGCGTCGTTAATTTCCTTGGGGCCCAACTAAGATGCGAATAATCGCTAGAAAGGTCCGCGAAAAGTCGAGATCCTTCCCGATTTACCCTTCCCCCACTGTCAAATCCGGATCCAATCTCCCTCCACCAATCTCCTGGAAACAATGGCGACGACCGAGACAAAACCCTTTAACGACCACCACCACCTCCGCTTTCCCCCTGCCCCGTCGTCGAAGCCGCAAAAAACTCGTATTAAAATATTTATAATAAATTTATTTTCCTTTTATTTATCACGAATCAGAAGCGTATCAATTTAGGGTCTTGACAGTTAAAAAAAATTAAGTTTGAGATAAATTTGATTATGTGTGTACCAATTTGGATTCTTCCTGGTGTTAACTAAAGTAATATTATAATGCGGAGGGGAACTTACAAACAAATTACTATGACCCTTTTTTTTATAGTATTTATTTAAATATGCCACTGGACAAAAAGTGGCACCCGTTTCCCTGGCTATTCTGAGCAGGGAAGCTTCGCGGAAGCTGCAATGGCGATCTGTCCTCCACACACCCCGTCTCCTCCATTTAACCCCCGCCCCTCTTCCTCTCTGCTTCCCTCAAGCCCATTCCCACTGCCCTTCTCTCTCCTCCCTCTCCTCCCTCTCCCTCTCTTTCTCTCTCTACCCATTCCTCTCTCGCCGCCCCCCATGAAGCTCACCATCAATATCAACCGGCTCAGCCCCAAACGCCTCTTCGGGTCCAAGAAGGACCGGTCGGACCGGTCGTCGTCGTCGTCGTCGTCGTCCTCGGCCTGCTCCTCGGCCGCGTCGTCCGTGCACAAGCGCGGAGAGTCGAGGACGCCCACCAGCGTGCTCCCCCGCAGCTCTCCGGCGAGTGGTCCGACGTGGCGTCGTCGTCCGAGATGAACGGCGAGCTCGTCCGGGCCTCCACGTACGTCGACGGCGACAACGACGGGGTCCTCTCGCGGGACGACCTCGAGGCCCTGCTGAGCCGGCTCGGGGCCGAGCCGCTGAGCGCGGACGAGAAGGCGCTGATGCTGCGGGAGGTCGGGTGCGCCGACGACGGCGAGGTCGCCGGGGTGAGGATCGAGGACCCGCTGAGCCGGGTCGGCTCGGCGAGTGGGGAGGCGGGCGGACGCGGGCTGCGACGTCGAGATGCGGCGGACGTTCGAGTTCTTCGACAGGGACGGCGACGGGCGGATCACGCCGGAGGAGCTGCTGGGGGCGTTCGAGGCGATGGGGGACGGGCGGTGCACGCTGGGGGAGTGCCGGCGCATGATAGCGGAGGTGGATAGCAACGGGGACGGGTTCGTGTGCTTCGAGGACTTCAGCCGTATGATGCAGCTGCAGATCTGACCGTTGTAGTTCATTTATCAAAAAAAAGAGAAAAGATGTGATTATGTGATTGGATCATCATTAATGCTTCTAATGCTTAAATTCCGCGGTTATTCTTCTTTTTTTCTTTTTAAATATTTTTTTGCCCTTTTTTCCTGCTCTTCTTTTCTTTTCAATCTTGTTGGAGATCTCGAGGAAAGACAATTAATCGAACCCGTCTGATTTATCGGACGGCTGAGATCAAATGATCTCGGAAAAAGAAGATGCATTTCGATATTTTTCCGTACAGATAAATCAAGAATTGATTTTTGGCGCTCTTCACTCAGAGGATGCTTCGGGCATGTTAGAATGGTTTTTCGACTAAAATGCTGTTGGTCCAAATATGACGCGATAAATCACAGGATCCGCTTCATTAGGCTTATGAGGGGGACTAGCACAGGAACCCACCACCATATGGCTCCCCACTTAAAGGACGAAACCGAGCTTGGAAGAGTCGAACTCTCGACCTCTAGCGTTAGAGGGAGGGAATGCCTTCACCAACTCGGCCATGCGCTAGTGGGTATCATATTAAGAGTTAACATCACAAAGAATCTCAAATTAATATATATGTAATACATTAATCCCCAAAAAAATATCAAACACTCTTCGTTAATTTTCGTTAAATTTATTGTGAGTTAAATGACACGAGAGTGTACCATCTATTTTGTCTCGTGCATATTGATTTGTGATTTTTTGTATCATTAATTCAATTTAATAGAAATTAACGGAGGATAAATTTGTCACCAATGTATTAATTTGAGATTTAATTTGAAGTAAATTTATCAAGGGTGTATTGGTTCGGAGTATTTTGTGGTAAAAAAAATTAATTTATGATAAATTTACCACAAGTTTATTAAATTTGGAGTTTTTTGTGATATTAACTCTAATATCAAACTCTAAGCATCAATAAGTTTTGTTTTCATGGTCCGTGATAAAACCTCTAATAAGAAAAAAAATGGCCCAAATTAAGTCGAGTAATGTTAGATAATTAGTTCTCTTCCAAATTGGTTTTGGATCCTTTATAAGCATCATCCTTTGACATTTACGAAACTCGGTGGGGAACAGTGAACTTGGGTGATACTCCTGCAAGAAAATCGCCTTACACCCTAAAAATCGGGTTGAGGCCTTCAAGTTTTGTGTTCGAATCGACCCTTTGATGCTTAAATCAGTATTTATATGTGTCGTGAGGAAATTAAGAAGATGAAGATAGCCGGTCCGGTGCCTATGTGCTTAAATTTGTACTCATATATTTCCTTTTCGGTGGGCTGTTAGGTGAAACTTGATTAGCGGCGGTGATCGGATTGACTAGTGAATAAGATGGCTTGACGAGTGGCATTCCTATCGATTTGATGAACCAATGCAGGTTTGGTTTAGCCCTTCAGAAAGAGGTCGCACCGTTTTTTTCCCAATGAGGTGATCCTTAAGTATGTCTTATCGAGTGCTATCGTTCGTGCAAAGTCGGACCCGGAAATCATGTTTTCATGGATCCTTCCCCTCTTTTACGTGGGGGGGTGATGACAAAGCACCGAGGAAACCAAGATCTCACAGTTTGGACGGTTAGATTTAGATCAACTTCTGTTTTCCTAGACTATCTTTTCCTCTTGGAACGCACCTGACCTTGCGTGAACATTCCATGCTTTTGTTCCCTCGAAATTTCCATGCAACTTCTTCACCTTGGTGGGATGTTCTCTCTCCATCATGGGATTAGGTAATGATTGCGTCATGGAGTGGCGTTTTATTAGGTGCTTTTAAGGACATTTTGCCGTTGGTGTATATTGGTGTTTTACTGAATAATGTTGTTATACATTATACTACTCAAAACCCTAGCTGTGCGAGTAACATGAATACGTCGGTAAGAGTGTGAACATATGCCTGCCATTCCAAAATCATGTACCGTGATGTGTTTGTCATTGAAAGCCTCCGGAGAATCGTCATGCATTTCAATCACTCGGCCTATCATCTAGTAATTTCAGGGGTTATATCGATGTCTTAAGCACTTTCCTTCGGGGTAAAGCGTGCGGGCTTTGTTATTGTCGAGAAACGAAGATCATCTTACTGGACAATCACGTGCGTTATAAGGTTATTTAATATAATTTTGTGTTGAAGCTTTGGACGATGAGATCAACTCCAGCTCAACGATTGTGCAGATACAGGTAACTTGGTAGGTCCGGACACAAGATTCTTTGCATAAGAGGCCATGACAAAAGGGAAAGACGGAAGGAAAAAGATGGATTTGATCCATTCCGTCGTCGAGAACGATTCAACATGTGAGTGGTCCAAGAAGAAAGCAGATGGGCAGTTTCTTCGAAACTCACCAAGCTGCGTCCAAAACGTGTTTGGTCGTGCTCTATGATTGTCCACACGAGCTTTTCAACTCAAATCATAAAAGTCAATTCATCCCGGAGGCGACGGTGAAGATGAAATCTAGCAGATGATATTTAGCACATGAAGCAAAAGATACATGTGGAAATAAGGTACAACGCAGAAAGTGAAAGTGGCTAGGGACTCCATGATTCAGGCGAAAAGAAAAGATAGAAGTTGAAGATGATGTTGGATTTTAAGAAGTCGATCGAGATGTAGTATATCTTTGTGCCATTCATGGAGCAGCTTCGGATGAAGGAGAAGGAGGGAACGAGTAGTGAGGTGTCGAATCATGTTCGCTTAGGCTCCGACTGCTCCTACTGCTAGGATCCTGCCCAAGCAATTGGGTTTCGAGCATTCTAATTACTTGAGACATCTCGGGTCGGACCGATGGATTGTTGTGCGCGCACAACAATGCCAACCGGACTAGTCCCTCCGCTTCCTCTGCCACGTAGTTCCCCTGCAATTCGGGATCTATCACCATATTCAGCTCGTTCTTAATAATACCTCCGTCTATCCGTCCTTCCAAAACGATACGTTTGCCAAACACCAGCGGAAAAAGGTCCCCAGTCATCCGTCCGGAGACGAGCTCGAGAAGCGTTCTCCTGAAGGCGAAAACGTCATTCTTCAGTGTGCACTTTCCTGTGTAACTGTACTCGGGGGCAATGAAGCCCCTCACGCCATGAATGAATTTGTCAACGTAAACATTGTCATAGCAATTATAAGCATGAGAACCGTAGTCGGATGCAACTGAATCTTCTAGCCGAGACTTTATAGTCCCCTCCTGTACATTTCTCTCGTGCATGATCACAGCAGCGAAGAAACCTGCTATCACGGCCTCAAATTGCGCATTCAGCAATATACTATACGGGCAAATGTGGCGGTGCATGATCCTGATATACGCTTGATTGTGCAGGTGCGCTAGACCTCTGGCTACTCCCAAGGCTATACGCTTGCGAGTTGTCCAATCGAGAGGTCTGGTCGACCGGTCCCGTCGCTTTCCAAGATTAGAAGCGAGGCTGTTGTGGATCTTCAAAGGATAGACCAATAAAAGCTCTCCGTTTTTCCCTGCAAAAGCCCCTCAGGTTAAGCACGTTTGGGTGTAATGAAACTGAGCTTGCCACTTGCGTTTCCCTTTCAAAAATCTCTTCCCTTTCTTGATCGATAGCGATTGCTCTTTTCACGGCAATTAGGGGTGCGCATGGTAAAATTTCTACGTTTGGGGAAGAGTTTTTTCCGTAAATAATTCTTTTCATTTTTTATTTCGGAATAGTTTAGAAGCAAAGAATCCGTTTGATAACTGCACAAAATTTATACTTTTGGAATAGAAAAAGAAAACGCAACGATTCTTTTTGTATTTATTTGTTTTTTATTTTTTGTTTTATTTGTTTTTTATTCTTTTCTGTATTTATTTTTTTTTTATTCTTTATTTGTTTTTTTTTTTTTTATTTTTTTTTATTTATTTGTATTTATTTTTTTTTGTATTTATTTGTTTTTTTTTTTTTTATTTTCATGCGTTTGTTTTTTTTTTTTGTATTTTTTTTTTTTTGTATTTTTTGTTTTTTTGTATTTTTTTATTTTCTTGCGTTTTTTTTTATTTGTATTTTTTATTTGTTTTTTTGTTTTTTTGTATTTATTTGTTTATTTATTTATTTTTTTTTTTTATTCTTGCTCACGGTCGGCGGCGGCGGGCGGCGGTCGGCGGTGGCTCCGGACGGTTGGAGGTGGCCACGGCAAGAGAGAAATAAAGAAAAATAAAAAAGAACATTTGCTTATTTCTAAAAATTGTTCCCGGATAAGAAGCAATTTTTTTTGTTTCTTTTTCTATTCCCGAGCTAACTTTTCTATTTCTAATAGAAATCAACTTTGGCTAGCGTTACCAAACGGGTTTTACTTTTTTTTGTTCCGAACAAAAGAATAGAAATTTTTAGGAATAAAAATGTTCTCATGCAGACCCTAGAGAACCCTCGGCCAAGCGTCCCCGATAAACCGTGCCAAAATCACCTCTACCCATGATGTTGCCATGGCTAAAGTGGTTCATCGCCTCTCGTAGCTCCTTCAAAGAGAAGCTTCTAGGAGGTGTTGGATCATCCCACTGGAGAAACTTCTAGAGGTGTTGGATCATCTCCATGTCAAAATCACCTCTACCCATGATGTTGCCATGGCTAAAGTGGTTCATCGCCTCTCGTAGCTCCTTCGAGAGAAGCTTCTAGGAGGTGTTGGATCATCTTCATCGGCATTGGAGAAACTTCTAGGAGGTGTTGGATCATCTCCATCGGCACCGGAGAAACTGAAGGTTCGAAGATTGAACACCATGCTCAAATGTTTGTATTCTTCGTCAACACAAAGGGATGGTGTCACACCCCAAATCTCAAGTGCAAATGGATCATATGAGCTTGATGGTTTTTCTTGATCTGTAATGAATGGTTTGGGAATGCCTTCCGCTCCTCTCTCCCTCTCCCTCTCCCTCTCTCTCTCCCTCTCTTCTCTCTTTACATATGCTTAGTTGACTTCTCTCTCCTCCTCCTCACACCCACTTCCCTCATTAAACTAAACAACTAAACAACCAAGCTCTCTCTCTCTCTCTCTCTCTCTCTCTCTTTGACGTGAACCGCAACATCCAAGCAGGCATCGCCGCGGAATGTAGGCTGATTTCAAGGCATGTGGCAGCTTTGGGGAAAGAGAGAGCGAGAGAGGCTTCGTTGCCTCGAAGTTTCCTAAATTTGACAAAACGCATAACTCATTTAAAGCAAATTCTGCATAATTCTCCTAGTCTTCTTACATTCCCACGCTTTGAGTTGAATGACACTTGTCAATTGACAGGTGTATAGTTTAGAGTGCATCGTCTATTTTGTCCCATGCATATTAATTTGCAATTTTTCGTGGTATTAATTCAATTTAATAAAAATTAACGGAGGGTAAATTTATCACAAATATATTAATTTTTGAGATTTATTAATAATTAAAAAATTAATTTGAGTAAATTTATAAAGAGTGTATCGGTTCAGAGCATTTTGTGGTAAAAAAATTAGTTTAGAATAAATTTGTGACAAATTTATTAATTTGGAATTTTTTCGTGATATTAACTCTAATATCAAATGCTAAGCATCAATAAGTTTTGTTTTCACAGTCCGTGATAAAACCTCTAATAAGAAAAGAATTGGCCCAAATTAAGTCGAGTAATGTTAGATAATTAGTTCTCTTCCAAATTGGATTTGGATCCTTTATAAGCATCATCCTTTGACATTCACGAAACTCAAAGTGGGAACGGTGGACTCAGGCAATTGTCACGGGCCGATCGATTGGGATCGTGACCGCGCGGCGACTCGGGCACTTTAGGATCGGTTTGGATCGCCGAAGCACCTAAGCCAAGCCTTGCTCGATCGAACGCTCACTCGCTTGCTTACCCGGATCGTAGAGAGAGAAAGAATCTAGAGAGAGGAGCTCTGGAAAGATAGAAGTTTTATATTGCGGAAGTAGTGGATGATTACAAATGAAGGAGGACACCCCTTCTTATAATCGAGGGCCTCGGATTACAACCATCGATCTAGATTTTAACCGGTGGACGAGATCGCACCGCCTCATCTACCGACACTAATGGCGGCTACTAACCACCGACACTTATGACAACTACCAACTACGGCTACCGACATAAATACGGCTAAGAACTTCCGAAGCTTCGGGAGAAGGCTCGTTGGGAATCCGAGCGAGCACGGGGAACTGACCACGGACGAGTCACGGTCGTGCTCGGGAACCTCTTGGATCGGCCTTCATTCGGCCCGTGACATTCTCCCCCACTCAATCGAGCGACGTCCTCGTCGCTCACAGCTTGACGATCCGCCTTCTTGGCACGAGCACGGGCTTTGGCACGAGCTCTTTTGTTTCGACCTTGTTTGGTACGGACACTCACGTACGATGGTCCGCAACCTTCAATGATGAATTCGGACTTGTCACGCGGCTCCATCTTCGGCTTGGACGAAGCATGCGGCGCGCACTCAACCTCAGGGAAGAGTACTTGGATGGGCATGGCGTGGGTTGGAGTAGGATCCAACTCTACCTTCGGCTTCACTTCGGCCAACTTGTTTAGTCGCTTCACGGACTTCAAGTTCTTGTCGAGGCGTCGGATTGACGCGATGGTCTTGGTGTCGACCACCTCTTTGATCATGAGGATGATCGTCGGGCATTTTTGGTCGGGGACTATGATGCATTTGGTTCTCATGTCGATCATAGCTCCCACACTTTCGAAAATTGCATACCCAAAATGAGATCATAATCGTCAAGCGGGATTACCTCGAAAGTCATCTTGCCTTTCCATCCGCCAATCCCGACATCCACATCGGGAGATGCTCCTACGCCACGAAGTCGCCCGAATTGATGGGCTTGTATGACCTCTGGATGGCTCCACGCGAAGACCCAAGGCTTTTGCCGCCTCAGTCAACATGAACATGTTCGACGTTCCCGTGTCAACCAAAGCGTAAAGCGTTCGGCCGCACACTTCGACCTCCACGAAGAACATGTCCGTGTTCGGTGCAATTCCTCCTTCTTTGGTTGGCGACCGGGCTTGGACGGAGTTGATCATCTTCACCGCTCCAAGCCGGACTTGCCTTTTCTCTTCTTTGGGTTCTTCCTCTTCGATGGCAAGGAGGGCGTTGATTCGACCCTTCTTCGGGCACTTTTGGGTCCAGTGTGGACCTTTGCAAATAAAGCAAGGAGAGAGGCGGAGGTTGATCGAACTTACTCGCGTAGTCCGTCGGTGGTCGACCCCTTTGGAAGGACGGCTTAGAAGTTCCTTCTCCCCATGTTTTGGCTCGGCCACCTTGATCATGCGTGCCTCGAGGAGTGCTTCTCGCTTTGTCTTCGCAAGGTCGATCCGACCTCCAGTCCCTTGGTCTACTCCTTGGTTCGGTTCTGGTGAGGTCGACGAGCCACTCGGCCATGCTCAGCGCACGCGCAAGGCTACTCACGTCCCGCCGCTTCAACTCAAGTTGTGCCCATGGCTTCAATCCATCCATGAACACTCCGAAGGCTTCCTCTTCGCTTAGGTTGCGAATTTGGAGTTTGAGCTCCGTGAACTCCTTCACGTACTCTCGGATCGCACCTCTTTGCTTGAGGCGATGGAGCAAGCTACAAGCTTCTTGTTGAGCAAACTCGGGGAAAAAGTAGTCGCGGAACTCCCTCACGAAGTCGTCCCACGTGCTCATGGGATCGGCACCGCGTCTAACCTCATCGCACCTATTGCGCCACCAAAGCATAGCCGTATCAGTAAGGAACATCGAAGCGGTTCGTACCTTGCTCGGCTCGTCTCGGATGTTGACGGCGCCAAAGTATTGCTCTATGCTCCAGACGAAGTTGTCCACCTCTTTGGCGGATCGTTCGCCTTTGAACTCTTTGGGCTTCGGCACCTCGATCTTGGGCATTGCTTGGGTAGGCACCGCACCGTTGGCGATGCTCAGCTTGCATAGGGCGAGCTCGGTCTTGAGCTCTTGGATCTCCGCCTTCATGACTTCGACCTCTTCCCTACATGGGCTTACCTCCTCGATCACTTGGACGCGCTCGTTCAAACCATCGATCGATGCTTCGAGAGTTTCGTCCTTGTCGAACAATGGAGCCGTAGCTTGGTTGATGCCGGTCGTGAAGTCCTCACGGAGCGAGCCCTCAACCTCCATGATCCGGTCTCGCACATCGTCAAGACCTTCCATGAGTTCGAGCACGGCACTCCGGACCTTCCCGAGCTTCTCATCGAACGCAGCCGCAGCATCCACCGAGGTCTCCCTCTTCTTTGATCGGCCGCGAGTCTCCTTGACTTGCCCGGCCTCTCCAACTATAGCCGCATCTTGGCTTGACATTCTCTCGAACAGTTGGCGCTCTTCAATCTTTTGGAAACGGATCTCTCTTTAGCTCTGATACCACTTGTCACGGACCGATCGATTGAGATCATGACCGCGCGGCGACTTGGGCACTTTAGGATCGGATTGGATTGCCGAAGCACCTAAGCCAAGCCTTGCTCGGTTGAATGCTCACTCGCTCGCCTTACCCGGATCATAGAGAGAGAAAGAATCTAGAGAGAGGAGCTCTGGAAAGATAGAAGTTTTATATTGCGGAAGTAGTGGATGATTACAAATGAAGGAGGACACTCCTTCTTATAGTCGAGGGCCTCGGATTACAACCATCGATCTAGATTTTAACCGGTGGACGAGATCGCACCGCCTCATCTACCGACACTAATGGCGGCTACTAACCACCGACACTTATGACAACTACCAACTACTGGCTACCGACATAAATACTGCTAAGAACTTCCAGAAGCTTCGGGGAGAAGGCTCGTTGGGAATTCGAGCGAGCACAGGAACTTGACCACGGACGAGTCACAGTCGTACTCAGGGAACCTCTTGGATCGGCCTTCATTCGGCCCGTGACACAATACTCTTATAGGAAATTGGCTTACACCCTAAAAGTCGGGTCGAGGCCTTCAAGTTTTGTATTCGAATTGACCCTTTGATGCTTAAATCAGTATTTATAAGTGTCGAGAGGAAATTAAGAAGATGAAGATAGCCGGTTCGGTGCCTATGTGCTTAACTCAATACTTATATATTTCCTTTTCGGTAGGGGTGTCAATGGGTCGGGTCGGGTCGGGTCAGGTTTTGATGTTACCTGACCCGACCCGAATCATAAGGTTCATATTCTATGACCCGACCTGAACCGACCCGAAACACATTAGACCCTCATCGAAAATTCAGGTCGGGTTTCTGGGTTTTCATCTTCCTTTTTTTTTTTCTCTTCTTCTGGGGTTAGTTAAACCCAGCTTCGGATCCACACACCAGATTCGAAAGACTTCTGATTTATCTCTCAAGGAAGAAAACAAGAAGTCATCATGCCTCATCAAGAATATGAAGCCTCCAGACTTCATCCATAAAAGATGAAACATAAAACGTAATAGACCTATCAAATAGTTTACTCTTATGAAAAAAATCCGTCAAAATTGGAAGACAAAATGATGGAAGGAAAATTTACTTGGACAACCTAAAGTGCCAGCTTATGCCAGTCCAAAGTAGCAATTATTCATCTTTGATAAAACTCATTAACATGAAACAGTAGACCAAATTCAAGCTAATTTCTCTAGTATGCACATACACACAAGGTTACAGACGAGATAAATCACATCAGTTAAGAACAGAATTAGCCAATTCCATCAGGAGGCAGTTCATCTCCAGTAACTTGCAAAGATCCGAGCAGAAAGAACATTCAAAAGGGAAAATAATATTGCCACAACTTAGTTTTCCTGGAGACAGCAAACAATCACCCTGTCTCAACCCAAAACTTAAAATCTGTAGACTTATCTATAAACCCACACTTACATCTGTAAATTTCTGTCAAACTTCAAGAAGTATAGAGTATTCAATCAAAGAATGCAACTCAGAGACGCCAAAAATGGCCTTCTAAACTTCCAATTCCTATTTTCACGGGCAGACATAGTTCCCACCATACGCCAAACTTACAAAGAGAGAATTCGAAAACCAACAAGAAAAGCAAAGAAAACGAAGACCCAGAACCACGGACTCCAACAAGGGAAGAACCCAAGCGCGAAAAAGGCAATAACTCGAGGGCCAAATCCATCTTGTTCTGTCTCTTGAGCTCGGCGGAGGCGTTCAAAAGATCGGATTTTAAGAGTTGAGCGAGGCTCGTGCCGAGGACGTGGTTCAACCCAAGAGTGGATTTGGCCAGCTTGAGGATATCGCTGGCATTGCTCAAGGACTAACCTGCTCTTGCGAAGCGGACATATCCGAACCCACACCGTTCTGGAACCAGCTCGAGCGCCAGCTACATTCGGAGCATCTGGAGGAAACAGATCTGGAACGACACCGAGAGACCTTCCTCGTTCGAGAGCGAGATCAGATCAAGAGGAACCCCAGGGGCTGAAACTCCCCATGCGCGATTCTCACGGCTGCGCAAGAGAGAAGAGCGCTTGACCGGCCCCAGCTCCGATCCTTCACTGACGAGATCATATCGAGAGGAACCCTAGAATGCGAGGAGCAAAGAAGAGGGCGGCGGCGGAATCGATGAGACGGCGTAGTCGTCGACAGCGGCGGTGGCGGCGGCGGAGTCAACGACCGGAGAAGTGAAGAGTCTTGTTTCGTGTTTGGGTTTGCGTGAAGTGAAGAGTGTGAAGTCTGAAGAGTGAAGAGTGTTTGGGTTTGGGACTTTGGGTGAGAGGCCAATAATGTGTTCGGGCCGAACAATGTTTTGACTCTAACCCGACTCAAAACATATTTGTTTTTTTGTTTCATAATAATTACCCGAACAATTTTAAGACCCGAAACATGTACTCAATTTGTTTCGTGTTTGGTTTGTGTTCGGGTCAGGTCGGGTCGGGTTTTTGGACACCCCTACTTTTCCGTGGATTGTTAGGTAAAACTTCATTAGTGGCGGCGACCGGATTGACTAGTGAATAAGATGGCTTGACGAATGGCATTCCTATCGATTTGATGAACCAATGCAGGTTTAGCCCTTCAGAAAGAGGTTGCACCATTTTTTTCCCAATGAGGTGGTCCTTAAATAGTGTCTTATCGAGTGCTATCTGTCGTGCAAAGTCGGACCCGGAAATCATGTTTTCAAGGATCCTTCCCCTCTTTTACATGGAAGAGTGATGAAAAACCACGGAGGAAAACAAGATCTCACAGTTTGGACGGTTAGATTTAGATCAACTTCTGTTTTCCTAGACTATCTTTTGCTCTTGGAATTCATATGGGAGTTTGGAATCGATTCCACGTACCTAACCTTGCGTGAACATTCCATGTTTTTGTTCCCTCGAAATTTCCATGTAACTTATGTAAGAATTTTCTTAATGTGGGCTACATTAATTAAAATTGTAATTAACCATTTTTACGAGTTGATCTAATAAGGTATAATATAAAGTTTCTTAACGATCGAATATAGGCCTGACTTGTGTGGGCCGAATTGGGCTCGGCCTATGATGAGAGGTCCCGTCCAAAACTCTATAAATAGACTAGGTCCCTCCTCTAACCCTCACTTTTTGCGATTCTAAACGCACACACCCACTATCTCACATAAGGAACACACGTGAGAGGCAGTCTCATCGAGCTAGGGAATCGAGGGTCATAGAGGAGAAGATGTTCAGCGTCAAAGGCTTGGATTATTGCCGTTCTGCTCCAAAACCATGGATTCTAAATCAGGTACGCAAATCGTCATATTCTCCTCCTACATGTTTGGGTTTCTAGCTACATTGATCCTGGGATGCCGTTTTGCCGGCCAACATTTGGTATCAGAGCCTCATAGTCTAGAACTCGAACTGTTGCTTCTGGCCCATTTTCGGAAATTTTGCTCGTTGAAACTCGATTTTGAAAACATATTTGGATTCGTCTCATCTTGCCAAGCGTTTTGGTAGGTGGCAAGCCTTTGGCGAAGGCCAAATGTGCCGGTGATGAGAATTTCGGATTTCACCTACCCTTGGACAGTTTTCCCCGTTTTCGTGAATTTTGGTCCAGTGAAAGTGTATTTTGATTCCATATATGGCTTCTCCTCATCCATACGAGCATTTTGGTAGGTGGAATGTCTCTAGAAGAGGCTGGAAACGGCCTCACGCTTCACCACGTGCCCAAGCAGTGTTAGGAGTCGGCGCCACGCGCCGCCGCGCGGCCTTACACACGTGCAATCACGCTCACGGGCCCAGCGCGTGAACCGCCTTAGCGGTGATGACATCATCCCGCCGACCTCGCCACCGTCTTGGACAGGTGTCCAACAATGACGTCATGGTGACGTCAAATAAACTGCTTCTAGCATGACCGCAGCTCTATTTCCTTTTTTATGCCTTGATCGGTATGGGGATTACCCTCTCTCTGCTTTATTTATAATGTCCTGGTGAAGTCAATATTTAACTTCCTCTAGAAGTTAGTCTTTAACCTCTCAAAGAAGTTATTAACTACTTTTTCCATAAACTACTTCTTTTAGAAATTAGTCTTTAACTTCTCAAATAAGTTATTGACCACTTCCTCCAGAAGCTGGGTGAGCAAGAGAACAGCTCTCATGAGTGAGTTATGTCCGATTGAGTAAATTGGTTATGGTATATGATATCCCTAGGTTCATCACTGAGTTGGCAGTAAGATATGTACTAACATATTATTACTCCAAAGAGAATTGATTGTCCCGATCAATCTCTAGGTCCTACAAACCATAATTGACATCTAGCAATATGTCATGGCTACCCAAACGGTATGAATGTTTTAAGAACATAATGAACCTATCAGCTCTAGCTACAGTATAATTCAATCCCTTTGTCTTACCATGTTCCGATCGAACGAAGACCATGAAATATTTGTCATGTCACCAATGACTCGACCCGGATTTCCCCGGGTTGACCTGACCTGGTGGACCGTTGACCGGTCGGACCGGCTTTGGACCGGTTTCTAGGCGCAGCGCGTGCAGCTCACGCGCCGCGCATTCTGGCGGTGCGTGAGCGCGCGTCAGAGGTCTGATGGGAGCGTGGCTTGGACCATTGTGCTTGTATATGTGTTCTCTACACTATAATGTGTTTATTTTCTATGTTTAATGATTTTATGGATGTGAAAATGAATGTGGAACCCTAAGGTACTTGATTTTTGGGGTATTTTTTGTGCATTTTTCATGTATTTCTCTATGATTTTGGAAATATGTTGCGAGCTCACATCTATATAATCACATAAAGATTATGTAGAGGATCGATTCATTGATAACATATATAAGGTTTAGCATGTATTAACAAATGGAGCAATGTAATTGTCATGACATGTGATTTTAGTGACGAATTGCCCATGTCATTTGATCTAAAATCACATGTATGAAGTAAATGTGAGTTGTAAAGTTTATATTCCTGGTATGAGAGAGTTTCAATGACTCAATTAGGTTGTGACTGCTAAAGTGATACACTTGATTGGATTTGAGAAATATCGGTATCATATTATGATGGGATAGCTCCTGTTTTAATGCATGGTTATACTCCCAAAGGAGGTAATTGTGTGTTAGTTCATGGAGGGATGCATGCATAGCATATGGTTGAGGAGTGACTGACCCTAGTGGTTCATACACCCAAAGGTGATGAATTCACGAAAGGTCAGAATATATTCTCATGACCGCTGTCATGTGGAGAGTATGCAATTGTATGTCATGTATTCTACCCAAAAGTGTTTATATGATAATGCATGTAACTCTTAAGATGTGCACTTATAAGGTTTTCAAGTTACATAGTACTCACATGGTGCCAATTGCATATGCTGCTTGTTATTAAGTTACATTATATGTAATGGAAACTCCATTGTGAATGAGGTTCCTACTAGTCAAATTTTAAGTAGTGAAGAGGATTTTATGTTTAGGATAATGCTGGCAGATATTCATATTACTCTTGCTGAGAATGAGCTAGTAATCTCACTGTTAGTGATAATGAATTAAAAAGTATTTTTACTGCTTGGGAGGAAGGTTATCAATGAGGTGTTTCATTTAGAACATTTGAAAATGATTTACCAACTGACTGCACTACTAAAAAGATGAAGGAAGCCTTTGTAGTTTAAAATTGCATCTCGTCTAAAGTCGAGATTGGGATAAATGCAAGGATCCTTCAACATGAGGTGTGATGGTTTTGATGAGGTTAATGATTACGTCATAAGGATGGTAGATTTGAGGTCTAAAGTCATACTCATAAAGGAACTCATGAAACCACCGGTCATTCTGATAATTAGCTCTTGGGATATCACCCCTTAAGAGAATTGGTGTCATTTACTATTTTTGTGGGAAGAAAGGACACATAAGGAATACTGTAATGAAGTAAAGCTTAGTTGTCCAAGCGTGGGTTTAGGGTTAATGATTCTTTGGCATTCATTTATGAATCCAATTCCTATCGAAAGCCTAGATAGTGATATAACAAATTATGTTGTTTATCATAAAAGGATTCATAAATCTAAGGAAGCAAAATCAAGATGAATCATAACTTATCAAGGGAAACAATATTTAACGTCGAGTTAGTGGGAGATGTTTTGACTATGGATATCGGTTTGCATTTGATGTTGAAAACACTTTTTATGTACCTTCCTTTAGACAGAACCTAGTTTTCGTATCATGTCTGGAAGTGTACAACTATTCTTTTGAAATAAATAACAACGCTATTTCTATGTTTTCCAAGTCAAATAAAGTTAGGTATTGCAATGTGTCAAATGGATTGTACCAATTGTGCTTATCTCCCAATGATATGTACGTTATTTTTACAGTTGAAAATGTTGTTTCCAATAGACATTTACATAAAGAACAGTCTTAAGTATTGTGACATAAATGTCTTGATCATATGTTTAGAAAAGAGTAGAAAGACTGATAATGTTGATATTTTATCTATTCTTAAAAAAAAAAAATTATCTAAAGACTTGTGTAGAATGTTGTAAAAACAAGATGATTAAGATAAGCAAGAAAACTGCTATTTGAAGTTTTGAACTGTTAAAGGTCATTCATACTAATATTGGTGACCATATATGGTAACGTTGTATAGAAATTTTCATTTCAACACAGTCATTGACGACTGTTTCTTTGATTAAAGAAAAGTTTGAATCTTTGGATAGATTTCAGACTAAAGTCAAGAAATAGTTGGAGTGAGTCTTAAAGATCGTCAGATATGACCGCAATGATGGGTATTTTGACAAGTATGACAATGCTAGATAGTTAAAATGGCCATTTGTTATGGCAATGCGGATAGTTGAGAGGGTCATTTGTCAAATACTTAGAAGATTCTGGGATGGTAACTTTGTTTATTATGCCTAAAAATCTTGAACAAATTGGTTTAGCCAAAAGGCGTAATTGCACTATGATGGACATGATAGTGAGTATGATTACTAAGATTAATTTATCAGGTTTTCTGTGGGGCGAAACAGCCTAATGTGCGTTAAATTGTATTAATATGCATTAAATTGTATTGCTACCAAAGGTGTTCCATTGGCTTCCTTTTGAGTTGTGGATTGAACGTAAACTTGACTCAAATCATCTTAAGGTTTGGAGCGTCCTGTAGAAGTTTGGTTATATAAATAAGTTGGAATCCAGAACCACTCGGTATATCAAGTTTTCATATCCCAATGGAGGTGCAAGAGTTGTGGATTCACAGATAGCAAGTTTCTAGAGTTCGATGTGGTCGCAGAGGATACCAACTCTTAGACTATTAAAGATAATAGTGTGGTGGGGACCATTGTGTCTTTATATTTCCCTATACAAACAATTGTGGAGTCTTTTACACTACAGATTAAGAATATTCTCTAGTGGCACATCCGATTTTCTGTGACACTTAAGATAAGAGAATGGTGACCGACAAAGGGAATAACACATAAGGTAAAACTCTTTATGAGGTGTTATTGATTTGCCACAGAACCATATTAAATCCATATTAGTAAAGTTGAGAACAGTTGTGATCACGAAAGACTCTAGATCAACATAAACTAAACTCCTATTTATAGGTGCGTGTATGTATATATATTACTATTATTCTTTTTCTTTTCTCTCTCTCCTCCTCTTCCTTTCCCCCTCCTTCGCACATTCTTCGGATTTTGAATCTCGATATTATCGATGATGTTTGAGATTTTATGGGATCGGATTGATTGTTGAGAATTATCTCTAGATCAACATAAAGGTGCGCTCATACAATACAGTCTCAATTAATATAGCCCAAGTGAGAGAATGTAAGAATTTTCTTAATGTGGGCTACATTAATTGAGATTGTAATTAACCGTTTTTACGGAATTGATCTAATAAGATAGGATATAAAGTTTTTAACTCGAATATGAGGGCCCCACCTCGGAAAAAGAAATTATCGGATGAAAAATCAGAGATTGGAAGAAAAAGAAAAAAAAAAGTGATAATGATATTACTATTATTCTTTTTCTTTTCTCTCTCTCTCCTCTTCCTCCCCTCCTTCACGTTTCCCCCTCCTTCGCACACAATTTCCTCTCCCTCTCTTTTCTTCTCTCTCTCCCACTTTTCCACCCCCTCACCTATGCCAACCCTTCTGCTGTAATTTCCCCCTCAATTTCCCTCCTCTACTTTATTGTTTCTCCCTTCTCTTTCCCCCTTCCTCCTCTCGACAACCCCCACTCCCACGTCCCTCTTCTTCTTCTCTTTTCCTCTTTAGTTTCTTTTCTGCTTTGCTTCCAAAATAGCAGCCAAGAAAACAGAGCAGTCCTCTGTTTCGGTTCTGCCAAATCTGGTGCAGCAACCGGTCCGACTTGGCTGAGGAACCGACTTCTCAGCAGTAGGCCGAGAGCCTTGCCAGCCTGTGTAGGGCCATACTGAGGTGTCCTAGCATCTCCTGGAGTTGTGACCTAGTCGTTGTCGCCGGGAGTTCTTCAATACACAAATTGAGTAAGTTGTCTCCTAACTCTAGATTAGGGGCTGAGTACATGAATTAGGAGTTTCTATGTAGATGAAAGATGTAGATGACGTTATATATGGATGGATGTTGGTTAAGGATGTTAGGATAGACATAGAAAAGCTTAGATAAGGTTTAGAGAGCAAGACAACCACCGTGGGTGAAGTTTCGGACAAGAACAGAACGCGGGAGTTTTGCTAATTTTGTAGATGACCTTGTGTTGCGATTTTGAAGAAATTTCCTTCTGAATAAATGTTGTAGACATCCTAAATAATAACATATATTTTTATCAGAATTTTTAGAATTTAAAAAGATGACGATTTTCATGACGTCATCCTTGAAACAGTAACTCAGATAGTTCTGTAAACCGTGACCTGTTATGATTCTAAGGGCTGTTACTGACCTTTAGAGGTCGAATTTCCAATCGGTTTCTTCACGAAAGTTGTTCATTACAACTTCTAGTTTAACATACTCAAATTTCAAATCAAATGGACCATTTTTTGCCCCAAAACAGAACCGATTTTGATGAGTTAAGCTCTCTGGAACTGGACCCGATTTTAGTACTGGGTTGAATGAATTACTGGGCCGAATACAGAAGGATCTGGGCCTCAAAGTCTTCATGAAAAATGTTCGTTTATGTGTTCTTTACAACATATTAAAATTTGGGAATTTTTTGAGCTCGATTGGTTAGGTTTATGGATTTAAATTTGGAGACGCGCGACGGCCCGATTTCTGCCAATTAGGATCTATATTAGTTTGGTGATGGTTCTTGATATTTTGCTTGCTTTAATTAGTGTTTTGTAATAACTTGTGGAATTAATTTATTAGTTAATTAATTCTGGAATTTCACTGTTCATGACGCACCGTTCACGAGTTACTGTTCACGCGGCACTGTTCACGACATACTTTGTTCACGCGACTATTCAAAATGAAAAGCGGTCTAATTTCATGTGTATTGATTTTATGAAGTGAATGGATGTGCCAATACATAGGCATTCGCATGAATTGGGTGATGTTTTGTGCAATTGTATGGTGATTGAAAACTATTGGTATTTAATTAGGAAATACCGGGTGTTAGGTTCTAGACACCGAAAGTGTTTTTAAATACTATATCAAACTGTGGGATTTTAAAAGAGACGACACAAATTTTCTGGTTCGATCTGACCGTGTCCCCACACATGATTATTTTATCATGCATTTCTAATATGAAGAAAATAGGCCGGGATCACCATTTTAATTGAGGTATTTGAGTGCAATGCACGGTGTCCTGGGCCGAAATTGAATGAATGCATGAATGATATGAGATGCCGTCACGAGCCTTTGGGGTCGGACGATGCTCCTTCGGGAATGCCCCACGTCAACGGATGCCGGTTGCAGTGGAGGTTGGATCGATGCTCCTATATGGAATGCCGTCTAGATATAGACGTTGCCGCGCTCGACGGTGCGAGGCGATGCCCGGTTATGCCGAAAGATTGTTATCTGTGGGGTTGGCCATAACCAATAAATGGAAATTGTGAAACGCATGAACGATCGAAGATTGAGGGACCTAATTAAGAGACGGAACTATGTGGTGCGGTATGGGACGTACCATCACAGTTTAGTCTACCAATTGGGGCCCGTATGATTGTATTAATATGTACATTCCTAAGCATTCATTTGTGAGAATCGTGGCATCTTTGGTTTTGGTCATGCATGAGTTGAGCACATTGTTTATGGCAAGCACACATGAACCGATAATGCATTTCACACATGCTTCTGTTGTGCTGAGAACAAAGCCTTGAGGGGTGACCCGACTGGGATGGCGGTTCGTCTGTGCCAGTGCGGGGCCCAAAGAGGACAATACTAGGCTGGGATGAGGGATAGCGGTGCGTCCGCGCCTCTACCCCAGATAATGTGTTCGTGTGGCAATGGCCAGGTGAGATCGCTTGTAACGCGATTCGTATGTGATAATGTGATTGATCGAGCGAGACGATGCCCGATCATGTTGGAAAACTGTTATCTGTGCATTGAAATCATTTGTGACACATGAATGGGCGAAAGCGAGGGACCTAATTAAGAGACGGAACTATGTGGTGCGATATGGGACGTGCCATAATAGTTTAGTCTGGTAATTGGGGGCCCGTGTAATTATGTTGACATTTATGTCCTTACATATGTACATGTTAAAGTATTATGATGATATATGATCTCGATATCTTATGAATGATTTGATTGACACTAACATGTAGAAAAGTACTGATATTAAGAAAGTGTGAGAAATGTGATTAGATTGCATGTTGAGTGTACCCTTCTCCTAATCTGGATTTAGGGGATTGACTTGCTGAGATGTAATCTCACCTCTTAGTGGGCTAACATTTTCAGGTCCCCAGTGTGAAGAACTCGGAGCTTGAAGCGGAAGGGTCAGGAGCATAGGTGGCTTAGTAGTCCTTTGTGAGATAGACATTCTGTATAAGCTTGAGGTGTTTATGAAAGTGTATTTGATTTGAAACCGGTTGTCTTACTTTTCTATCCCATGTTTGTTGTTGTCAGGGGATTAGTTAATTTGCTTCCGCATGTGCAATAAAATGAAAAGGGTCGGCGACAAGTCCTGGGAATGTCGCAAAAGTTTATAGACCACCGAGGGATGTGCGCGCGCTCGAGGTTCGGGGCGTGACATGGCCCGTGATGAGAGGGCCCTTAAAAAACTCTATAAATAGGCTAAGGTCCCTCCTCTAACCCTCACTTTTTGTGATTCTAAACACACACCTACTATCTCACATAAGGAACACACGTGAAAGGTAGTCTCATCGAGCCAGGGAATCGGGTCATAGAGGAGAAGATCTTTAGCGTCAAAGGCTTGGATTATTGCCGTTCTGCTCCAAAACCATGGATTATAAATTAGGTACGCAAATCTTCATATTCTCCTCCTACATGTTCGGGTTTCTAGCTACGTTGATCCTAGGATGGCGTTTTGCTTGCCAACAACTTCTTCACCCTGGTGGCATGTTCTCTCTCCATCATGGGATTAGGCAATGATTGCGTCATGGAGTGGCATTTCATTAAGTGCTTTTAAGGACATTTTGCCGTTGGTGTATATTGGTGTTTTACTGAATAATGTTGTTATACATTATACTAGCTCAAAGCCCTAGCAGTGCGAGTAACATGAATACGTCGGTAAGAGTCTGAACATATGCCTGCCATTCCAAAATCATGTACCGTGATGTGTTTGTCATTGAAAGCCTCCGGAGAATCGTTATGCATTTCAACCACTCGGCCTATCATCTAGTAATTTCAGGAGTTATATCGATGTCTTAAGCACTTTCCTTCGGGGTAAAGCGTGCGGGCTTCGTTATTGTCGAGAAGCGAAGATCATCTTGCTGGACAATCATGTGCGTTATAAGGTTATTTAATATAATTTTGTGTTGAAGCTTTGGACGATGAGATCAACTCCAGCTCAACGATTGTGCAGATACAGGTAACTTGGTAGGTCCGGACACAAGATTCTTTGCATAAGAGGCCATGACAAAAAGGAAAGACGGAAGGAAAAAGATGGATTTGATCCATTCCGTGGTCGAGAACGAGTCAACCTGTGAGTGGTTCAAGAAGAAAGCAGATGGGTAGTTTCTTCGAAACTCACCAAGCTGCGTCCAAAACGTGTTTGGTCGTGCTCTATGATTGTCCACACGAGCTTTTCAACTCAAATCATAAAAGTCAATTCATCCCGGAGGCGACGGTGAAGATGAAATCTAGCAGATGATAATTAGCACATGAAGCAAAAGATGCATGTGGAAATAAGATACAACGCAGCAAGTGAAAGTGGCTAGGGACTCCATAATTCAGGCGAAAAGAAAAGATAAAAGTTGAAGATGATGTTGGATTTTAAGAAGTCGATCGAGATGTAGTATATCTTTGTGCCATTCATGGAGCAGCTTCGGATGAAGGAGAAGGAGGGAACGAGTAGTAAGGTGTCGAATCATGTTCGCTTAGGCTCCGACTGCTCCTACTGCTAGGATCCTGCCCAAGCAATTGGGTTTCAAGCATTCTAATTACTTGAGACATCTCGGGTCGAACCGATGGATCGTCGTGTGTGCACAACAATGCCAACTGAACTAGTCCCTCCGCTTCCTCTTCCGGGTATTTCCCCTGCAATTCAGGATCGATCAACGTTTTCAGCTCGTTCTTTATAATACCTCCGTCCGTTCGTTCTTCCAAAACGATATGTTTGCCAAACCCCAGCAGAAAAGGGTCCCCAGTCGCCTGTCCGGAGACGAGCTCGAGAAGCGTTCTCCCGAAGGCAAAAACGTCATTCTTCAGTGTGCACTTTCCTGTGTAACCGTACTCAGGGGCAATGAACCCCCTCACGCCATGGATGAAATTGTCATCGTAAACATAATCATAGCAATTATAGGCTTGAGAACCAGAGTCGGATGCAACTGAATCTTCTACCCGGTACTTTATAGTCCCCTCCTGTACACCTCTCTCGTGCATGATTACAGCAGCGCAGAAGCCTGCTATCACGGCCTCAAATTGCGCATTCAGCAATATACTATACGGGCAAATGTGGCGGTGCATGATCCTGATATTACCTTGATTGTGCAGGTGCGCTAGACCTCTGGCTGCTCCCAAGGCTATACGCTTGCGAGTTGTCCAATCGAGAGGTCCGGTCGACCGGTCCCGTAGCTCACCAAGATTAGAAGCGAGGCTGTTGTGGATCATTAAGGGATAGACCAGTAAAAGCTCTCTCTTTGCCCTGCAAAAACCCCTCAGGTTAAGCACGTTTGGGTGTAATGAAACCGAGCTCGCCACTTTCATTTCCCTATCAAAGAACTCTTCCCTTTCTTGATCGATAGTGACTGCTCTTTTCACGGCAACTAGAGAACCATCGGCTAAGCGTCCCCGATAAACCATGCCGAAATCACCTCCACCCACGATGTTGCCATGGCTAAAGCGGTTCGTCGCGTCTCGCAGCTCCTTTAGAGAGAAGTTTCTAGGAGGTGTTGGATCATCTTCATCGGCACTGGAGAAACTGAAGGTTCGGAGATTGAACACCATGCTCAAATGCTTGTGCTCTTCATCAACGCAAAGGGATGGAATTTCTTTTATGCATTGCGATAACAAGACGCGGTATTATTATTATTTGTTTGGTCAAAAACAAGACGTGGTATCCCACGTGGTATTGCGTATCTAGAAAATGATATTTTGAAAATGCTTAGCTTGCCGTCCTCAGCAAAATCACATAGTGACGGCCGGCTATGGGCCAAAATTCATGATGAAACCATTGACTTCCTCAACCGATTTCATCCCTACTCTATTTTTCTTTCCGAAATTCGTATAATTCTTTATTACAAGCTCAAATTGAGAAACAAATCAAAGTAATAATATTCACACAATAAGAAACAAATCCTACAACACTATTCAAACAATAAAAAATATATGAAAAACTCAGTTGCAACTTTTAAAATAGTGGATATTATTCTTTGGCCAAAGAAAAGGATTATGTGGACATTGTTTGTTGAAGATCACTGCCTCTCTCTCTCCTAGAGTTCTCTAGAGATTTCTCTCTCTCTCTCCAGACAATTCCTCAACCGCAATTGTTGACAAATGGGTCAACAACTTGCAATAAAATAATAGTAAGAAGATGGTGTGGGAAGTCAGTGGATGTGCCGACTTTGTCCCCTATAAATAGGGCTCTTGCCCCTTGAGTGTGTGGTGTGGAGTGCATACGTGAGGTGTGTGGGTGTGTATAGGGGTCTTGTGTAGTGTAAGTGTAGGGTAATAGGAAGTGAGTGGGTGTGTGCAGAGTTGTGTTTGTGTGTGGTTTGTGAAGTGAGTGGGTGAGCAAGTACAATGAGTAGTTGTGAGAGTGTGATGGTATAGAGAGTTTGTAATATTATTTAATAAGAATAATAATTATTTTACTTGTACATCCACTTTCTTTCAACATTGTTCCCAACTAAAAAATGTTTAATAACTCAAAAAATAGGAATGTAATTATCTTTTCTTTTTGGCAAAATGTGTAATCATCTTGTACGCTTTGAGCTTCCAATTATTCTAGGATTTTGTAATTGAAAAATTCATAATAAAAGGTTTAGATTATGATATCAATACAAATAAATATCTCCACACCAGCTATCTCTGAAAAACAGCTATACCAAAAACATGTACAACTTGGGCAAAGCCAATACCAAAATAATATAGCCCGAAAGTCCCACGTCGAAGGGCTCCCCCTAAGCATCACGGGATAAGGAACCCGGAATGTTAGGGGAAAGAAGTGAGCAACCCATAGCTAAGTAAGCAATACTTATCTCACAATGGGATTGAACACCAATTATGCACATTTTATAAACATTGCTTTCACTAAAACCATTTAAGAAAGCTTATAGAGCCAAAACACATTTGTAGCAATAAATCCACATAGTTCACAACATGGCAATTCAACTTAAAGTACAAAAAAGGATGTCAATGTTCAAGTCCATTGAGGAGTCTCTCGTCCATTGTCACACCATGTTACCACATTTGCAAGGCTCACAACCTAGTCCCCACTAGTGTAGATCATCCCTTTGTGGACTCTATGCACTTTACTTAGGCTTCATTAGTTTCATGGAAAATGAGTGATTTGAAAAATATTTTCCTCAAAATGATGACTTATATAACTTGAAATAATTAGTCAATAGAAAATGTTTTCAGTATCGACGATAATTTATGTCTCAATATTTTTTTGGAAAAATTAGTGTTCATTCATTTATATGAGTGATACAAGCAGTCATTTTGAGGAAATATTTTTTAAATCATTTATTTTTTTGTGAAATAAATGGAGCCTTAATGTCTAAATCAACATTGCTTGATCTCTCTAGAATATTTCTATTGGTAGTCAATAAGTGAGACGAAAGGCTTGATTGCATCTCTGGTTTGAGCCCCTGATCAAAGTGATCGGCTGTGTCCTTTTCTTCTACAACAATAAGTTGTGCAAATCCGCTTAACTGATTAAAATGAGCCAGATCCTCGATAAAAACAGGATCTTATTTTATTTCTCTCCTCTTGGGGCCTCTCATTTTACATATTGAATTGCAAGATTTAATAGATTCCGTGTTAATTCACAACAAATTGAGTAACGAGACAAACTTTTGGCTTAATAATCCGACAAGTATAGTTGACTGGATAGGATCTAGGCGCAAATATTTCTTACATTAAGGGCGACAACAGTGGTCTTCTGCCAACATTTAGGACAAATAACAAAAGGGAAGACCGAGGAAAAAAAAGATGGATTTGAACGAGTCCATCACCAAGAAGAATTCAACATTGAGTTATTCAAGAAGTAGAGGACCGACAGTGATCTTTGAAACTAACCTCCGCGTACAATTGTCAAAGTTCAACATTCATTCACCATTAGCCAATGGAGAAAACCGACTTCTTCAATCTTTCTTTTTCTTCCGGTGGACTTTCTAATCTCTTTTAGCCTCCGTTGTTATTAGGTGGAAAATGTGACATTTCTGAAAAATATTATATAGGAAGTCATTTTTCGGAAAAATGACAATATTTTCTAATCTTTGGTTGAAATATGAAAATGAACTAAAAAATATTTTCTATTGTTTGTTATAGAAAATATTATTTGATTTTCCTAGGAAAAATGACCAAAATATTTGATTTTTAATTTTTTTAAAATTATAAAAACAAACGTTTTATTAACCGAGGATTCAAATTAGAGTGTTGAGCAACCAAAAATAAAAAATAAAAATTAGAGTGTTGAGGACCTGGCCGCGGCCATTGTGGACCCAATCTCGAGTGTCGGGGACCCAAGCACTGCCTTTGTGGACCTAGGTATTGGGCATGGGCACCAGGGCCTTGGGCCAAGCCTTGATGAACTCAAGCTTGGGCACTAAAGACCTAGTCTTGAACATTGAAAACTAGCGTAAGGGTTCCTGTACCCAAACCTAGAGTTTTGGGTTTAATCATTGATTTCTACTCATATTTTGGAAAATGATTTTTGAAAATGTTTTCTGATATTTTAAAGTGGAAATAATTTTCTTGAATTTAGCATAGGTTTTTTGTTGACTTATTTTCATTTTCCTAAGCAAACCAAATGCTAGAAAATATTTTTTGCGAAACAAACAAAACCTTAGTTTTTAGCTATCACTCACCGTGATAAATTAGGACTTAGTAATCCTTATATAAAGCACACGACATGGGGAAAACCTTTTGGTACTCTTGATATGAACCGTTCAAACTTTATGTAGGTCCTCTAATGAGCTCTAATATTGCCTTTTTCCTGAAATAATTGGACCGAAAAATTTGCTCCAAGAGTAACCGGTTTTTGTTCAACTGAGATGTATTAAAGAAAGACCTTATAAATGGAATTGGAGATAAACATATATGAACTTAGGCAAAACGGCAAGAGGTAGAAGATGAACTTCATGTTGAAGACGTAGTATTGCGTTTGCCAGCCATAGAGCCATTTCTAACGAAGGAGAAGCAGGGCAAGAGTAGTTACGAGTCGAATCACACTCGCTTCGGCTCCAACTGCTCCTACTGCAATGATCCTGCCCAAACAATTGGCTTTCGAGCATTCTAACCACTTCAGACATCTCCAGTCGGACAGATGGATTGCCATCTGCGCACAACAATGCCAGTCGGACAACCTGCTCTGCTTCTTCTTCCACGTAGTTCCCCTGCAAATTGGGATCGATCAATCTTCCCAACTCGTTCTTGTTCATAAATTCACCAATCCATTCCTTCAAACCGAGATTTTCGTCATACGCAAACGCATCGAGTTTTGCAGGTGGCCGTCCAGAGATGAGCTCAGGAAGCACTTTCCCAAAGGCGTGAACGTCATTCCTGAGTGTGCACTTTCCTGTGTGCAGGTACTCCGGGGCAATAAACTCAACTCTGCCGTCGGCATAGGTGGTGTCAACATAAACATCTTTGTAGAGATGATAGGTCGGAGAATAGGAATCAGAATCACCCGAATCTTCTTCGTGGGAAGAGGATGAGACTCTCGCGGGGTGCTTGAGCCTGGGCCATTCAATAGTCCCTTCCTTTGCATTTCCGTCTTGCATGATAAGGGCAACCCAAAAATTTCATATCACCGCCTCAAATTGGTCATTCAGGAATATACTTGATGTGCAAATGTCGCGCTGCATGATCTTGACATCGCCTTGATTATGTAGGTGTCCAAGACCTCTTGCCACTCCCAAGGCTATGCGCATGCAAGTTGTCCAACCGAGAGGTCGGGTGGACTGATCCGGTCTATGTCTAAGATGTTATCTTAGGTTCTTGTTGATCATCAAGGCCCAAGGGATAGACCAGTAGAAGCTCTTCCCCTCAGGCGTAGCACATTCTGGTGCGCCGAAACCGAGTGTCCCACTTGAACTTCTGTTTCAAACTGCTCTTCATTACATTCAAAGACAGTGCGTGCTCTTTTTACCGCCACTAGAGAACCATCAGCTAAGCGCCCCTGGTGAAGCGTGCCGAATGCACGTTCGCGAAAGAAGTTGTCTCAGCTAAAGTTGTTTGTGGCGACTCGGAGCTCCTTTAGAGAAAAGCTTCTAGGAGGTGGGGCTGGGGGATCGTCTTCGCTGGAATCGGTGAAACTGACGGATGGGAGATTGAACACCATCTTTAAGAAATCCCAATTCCTTTTCAACACTAATTGGAGGGTACCGATTGATTCCCAAGGCTGCTCGAAGGAGGGCTTTGGAGCGCTAAGATAGCTCCGCGATCGATTGGCATAACAATTCGTCCACTATCTTAGCCTCTTATTCACACCCCACTTTGAATAGCACTTTCAATTTATGGCCTTCAATTCCTTGGAAATTGTAGAAGAAACGTGGTTACTATTGACTAATTCTTAGACTGGGTCCAAAAGCTCAACGCTATTATTCCACTGTTCTAGAACGACTCGGAAAGCAAAAGCAAGAACAGTGGTCATTATTGGCTCATGTTTGATGGATCGGGTAGAATACGAGTAATTTTAAGTTTTAGCAAGAGGTTAGAATGGGTTTATCTCGTTAGAGCCCAGCTAAAAAATGGGCTTTATTTGGGTCTATGAAGAGGTCGAATTTTGCGAGGCATTAACGGTCAAAGGGAGGGCTGGGATATTGTTTGTGGTAAACCTCTGGGAATCAATCAATCTCATCGGCCCAATCCAGGTTGGCCAATCACATTCCGCCAGCTCCTCGCCTAAACTTGGTCTGGATGGGGGCACACAACCTTTGTTCTATAGGGCCACATACCCAACTTGCATCTTTGCATATACCAACAATCTGGTAAAATGACCAATTAATCTCTCGAAATGCAGAGCTCTTTCTACCTCAATGGTAGTCGTCTCTTTTCCTAACCCTAATTCCACTACTGCCCACCACCATGCTTTCATTCCGATGACAGATCATGGCTTTCATCTCTTTCCTTTACATTTCATCTCTCCCTTCATAATTACCGACTCATCCACAAACCCATCTACTTCCTAAAACCCATCTCCCCGCCTATCGACAGACCATCACAATTGCCATTTGTTTTCAGTCTTTTCCATCTCTTGCTTACTGCATGTAACTATTGCTCAGCTCCGATGTTTTCCTTGCCCTTCGCAGCTCTAATTCCTGTTTGCTCTTCCGCACTGACTGGGCAGTGCTCGCCTAGCTCACCTCTTGTCAATTCCTCTGGTGCCCGATCGTGGATGGACCACATCAACCAAGAAGAGGCTCCTCCCAATTCGGCTGGTGCCCGCTCACAGATGGACCATACCGACAACGAAGAAGATGCTTGCCTCGCAGCCCTGTGCAATCGGTTGGGCCACCTATGGTCAGAACAGCAAATTGAAGTATGGGATGATGCGGCACCAATGGCAAAAAATAGAGGAATGCAAACTGATTTTGGTGGGTAAGATTCTCTCCAATCCATCCATTAATTTCGAAGCTTTTCAGAATACTATGAAGCGAGCATGGCACACTAACCAAGTAGATATATCACAACATGAAGCGGGGTTGTATGTCGTTAAATTCAAATTTGAAGGGGACAAATAGAGAATTTTGGATAATGGACCTTGGCTTTTCTCGCATCACCTAGTCATTTTGAAGCCTTAGATACCAAACACTCCCCTACACTGTTATGACTTCACAACTTGTGCTTTCTGGGTTCAAGTATTTGGGCTTCCCTTGGAATGGTGTACTGAAAGTATGATTAGTAAAGCTGTGCGACATGTAGGTAGGATGCTGGATGTTAAAATAGAAAATAAAGAAGGAACAACTCATAGAGCAGGGAGAGCTAGGGTTGAAATCATATTACAGGAGTAGTTAAAGACAGGGCAGTTGATTAGATTGGTAGGGAAGAATATCTGGTTGGATTTTCGCTATGAAAGATTATCCCACTATTGCTACTCATGTGGCAAACTAGGACATTATGCTATGTACCGTAAAGATTTCCCATTTGATGAAGAAAAAATGGAGGGAAAGGATAAGATGTGTTATGGTTAATGGCTCCGTGTTGAGGTCCGGGAACATAGTCCATTTTGGCTTACATTTTATGAGACACAACACTTCCGGGAGGAGGCAGCAGAGATTATACCGAAGACCCCTCAGTCACCCACTCATTTGATACTAAGTCCCGCAACTCATATTGGCTCTAATTCATTTTGAATCCTACCAACGGAAATTCATTAGGGGTCACCTGTGTGATGAAATTGTGTGCTTCAGCGAGATCATGTGATACATACAAGTATTTACACTGTGTTTCTCTTCTTTTTTTTCCTAATCGATAATCCCTTCTTACTTGGATCAAGGGGTATTTAAATTTGAGAATGCTAAATAGTACTTGTATACCATGAGCGGAAGTAACTTCGTAGCGATTAACGAAGGTTTGGTTACTGGAGAAAGGATTAGGATTTGCAAGGTTTTTTTTGTCCCTAATTTCATCCCGATGGTTGCATGGTCCACCGTGCAGGTACTCAACCTTCTTTTTTTTTTTTTTTTTCTTCTGAGGGGGGCTTTTGGTCTTGGAGCTTTCTTTGCTTTGAGAAGTGTTGCATTTGGTGGGGAATATGTAATTGTTGTAATATATGTACACTAAATCGCTAGAACAAAAACATATTACTTCCGCTTAAAATATTTGAAGTGAGAAATCGGATTTGGCGATAAAAAAAAATTAAATTGACTTGGATCGATAAAGCATGCATTCAGTGTATGTATCGGCATAACACATGCATACTTTTCTAGTACTATATAATTATTTCACTCTTTATATTTTTATTTCTTATTTTATTTACTAACATCTTTTTACATTTTTAATTTACCTTTTTACTTTAATATAAAATTTTATATTCACATGAAAATATTAAAATGGATTAAATGGGTGTGTATGGGTTTTCATAAGTTAGGTCAAATATGGATTTGTTTAAATAATATAATGGGTTGGATATGGGTTAAGTTCGGGTGGGGTTAGATTTGAATTGCTAGAATTTTATTTCTTGAAAAGAATCAATTTAAATCAGACCATTTTCGAACACAACTCAGACCCACTCATTTGATGGGCCTCACAATAAGAAAGTGAGAGGAAAGGCTTGAACGAATCTCTAGTTTGAGCCCTTACGCAAAGTAATTAGCTTTGTCTTTTTCTTTCACAAAAATGTTCTTTGATAATTTGCTTAGTCGATTAAAATAAGCTTACCTGATAACAATAGGCTCTCTTACTTGTAGTTTCTCTTTTTGGTCATCTTATTTTATCGGGATAAGTATATTGAAAGTCTTAAAATTTGTCATGAAAATACAATCAAATCCTAAAACTTTTTAAAAAGGCAATTTAGTTCTAAATTTTGTCAAGAAAATGCGATTGACTCCTAACACTTGTCAAATTGATTTAATCAAGTTCTTTTGTAAATTACATTTTTTGAAAATTTTAGAACTTAATTGCATTTTTGTAATAAGTTTTAGGACATTATTGCACTTTTTGAAAGTTTTGGGACTTAATTGCATTTTCATAACAAGGTTTAGAAATTTTAATGTACTTATCCCTATTTTGTATACTGACTTGCAAGATCTATTAGATTCTGTGTTGATTCACAACATATTATATTGTATGATGATACAAGCATATGGATTAATATTCTCACACATATAGTTGACTCGAAAGGGTCTGGATACAATTTCATACATAAAGGGCCACGTCAGGGTCTTCTGCCAATATTAACTATTAACGACAAATAACAAAAGGGTAGACCGAAGATGAAAATGGATTCGGAAGAAGCAGAATATGGACAGTTTCTTTGAAACCTACTCCCATAGACAATGGCTAATGGAAAATGTCAAGGTAACATATTTTTTATTACTTTCTATTTCCTTCATGGCATTGATGTGACTAAGACAAGGAAGATAAGTCCAAAAAATATTTTTTTTGACATAAATTCGATTTTTAATGATAATTAAATTAAAAAATAAACTAATTTTTATTTGTTTATTTATTTATTTTTATATAAAAAAAGCAAACCAATGAGGGCTTGTCTTGTGCCGCCACTCCACCATCGCTAGCAAGGGCCGACGGTGGTGGGGCAAGGATTGGTCAGGGTCACTATGCCTCGGCCAATGGTAAGTGACTCCGATTGATTGCAATCAAGAGCATGTAGGTCCTCACTGAGATTTGGAGCGAGGGTTGCAACCCACCCCCAAATTGGGTGAGGGTTGTCGGCCCTTGGTTGAGGGCCGCCGTTGGCTGGGGCGGGGTTGCTAGCCATTGGCCCCACCATAGTTGATGGCAACCCTTGGCCCGATCTGGGCAAGGGTTGGCAGTGGCAATGGCCCTATAGGCCCTTGCTCGTTTGCTGTCCTTGCTGCTTTTTTTATTTTAAAAAAATTTAGACCAAAATGGTGCCGTTTTTTAGGTTATTTTGTTTGTTTTAGCCACTTCAGTGCCACGTAGGAGAGAGAAAGTAATTCATAAAGCCGTGTCAGCATTTTCTATTAGCCTAATTGGATGAAGTTAATGAGATTGCACCAATTTGATAAGTTTTATGACTTAATTGCAGGTTCTGAAAGTTTTAGTACTTAATTGTATTTTTGTAATAAATTTTAGGACTTTTAGTGAACATATCCCAATGAATTGATTAATTTGAGGCATTAATACCCTTACAAATTTCTAAATTGGTATCCATGATACACAAACCACAAACTATTATTGTCTCACAAAAATCTCAAACTAGTAATGTCCTTGATCTTTTAAAACTAGTTGCAATGAGCCAAAGGGATTATTTCTGCCAAAGAATCGCTAGAACATCAATCGGGTTGAAACAAAACTGAGATAAGTTAATCTTTTAAATTCATAAAAAAAAAAAAAAATCAATCTAATAAGAATCACAATACCCTGCGTAAGCATTTTTTTTTTTCAAGACATGAAGGAAATGCACAACCGCACAATTAAGCAAGTCATTAAAACCTCTCAGGAGAGCACAATCCACTTGCACAACACGGCGTTCAGCACGAGTCCCCTCATTCCCTAACTCGCTGACATTTGGAGAGAGCTCGAGAGAGCTGTAGACGTGAGGAATCGAACTAACCAACCCTTGATTGTTCGAATGAGGTCAAGGCTAATAATTTCATTGCTCTTGTCATGCCTCCACGCGAATAGTTGATTATCAAGTAAATTAAGACGAAATGGAGATTCCTCGGGTTGAAACGTTGCCCAGAAGGTAGCTGAAAAATGGCCCAGGTAGGTGTGAATTGTGGAAATTATGTGCCAGAATTTCACGAGTCCCAACTTGAGCGTACAAGTAGTTGATGTGCAATGTTGTTTTGCCATTGATGGTTCCCATCACTGAGAAACTTCTTGAAAGCTTCATATGAGTTTAACTCGCTGAGAGGAAAGTCAAAACCAACTAGTCCAACCATATCCTCCTCCGAAAGCAGAGAAACAAATTTGAAAGATGCAGGGAGAGATCTAAAGTGCCCACAACTTGGATTTTCTTGCATGTACAAGGATTGATGTGCACGAAGACGCATGTGCGACTGATCTTACCTATGTCTTCTAAGGATGAGTTTTATGGCGGCCTTTAATTTTCGTTAGAACAATAGAACTTTCTTTATAAACTTGAAACATTCATTCACCATTAATTCGATAGATTAAGGCCGCGTTTGTTTTCGTTTCTTTTTTCTGTTTTTAAACAACTTTTTTTTTTTGTTCCCCTAACAAAAAAGAATATAAACGCGTTTGTGTGCGTTTTTGTTTCAAAATTATTTTTTATTCCCAAAACACATCGGAATAAAACAAAAACAAAAAAAAGTTGTTTCTTGTTTCTGAAACAAAATTTAAGAACACTTTTCTTCTTCTCTCTTTTTTCTTCTTCTTTTCTTCTTCTTTTTTCTTTCTTTTTTCTTTGGCCGGTCGCCGGCCTTGGCCATGGCCGGCGACCGGCCGTCGAGGGCCGGCGACGCCGTCGAGGGCCGGCGGCCTTGCCGGGCGTCGTCGGCCCCAGGGCGAGGCCGAGCGTCGCCGGCCCTGGCGAGGCTCGGCCTCGCCTTGGCCGGGCGAGCTCGGGCTCGCCCGGATCCGGCGAGCCCGAGCTCGCCCGACCCACCCGAGGCTCGGCCTCGCCGGGGCCGACGAGCCTCGCCGTGGCTGGGCGAGGCCGCTGGCCCTCGTCGGCTGGTCGCCGGCCATGGCCAAGGCCGGCGACCGGCCAAAAGAAAAAAAAAAAAAAAAAGAAAGAAAAAAAGAAAAAGATAATTAAAAAATTAAAAGAAATAAAAAAAAAGAATACAAATTTACCAAATGTGTTTCTGTTCATTTTTTATTCCTGAACAAGTTTACCAAACGCGTCTTTTTATTCAAAAATTGTTCTCCGGAACAAAACACTTTTTTTCTATTTCTGTTCCCTAGAACAATTTTTAAACAAAATGTTACCAAACGCACTCTAAGAGGTGACACTTTCAATTTTTATTTCAGTTTCTAGGTTTCAAATTCGATGACCAATGTAGAAGATAGTAGTTATTCCATGAAGGACGTGCTACATGTCTAAAAAAGAGTCGGAAGGAAAGTATTATAGAAAGATCATACAGACGTAAGTGAAGAGGAAGAACACAGAATATAGGAAGAGAAAAATATAGAAGCTAAACTTGTTGAAGTTAGAAGGGCAATGATGATGATGCAGCATTGACATGCCAGTCATGGAGGAATCCCCAGAGGAGAAGGAGAAGGAGAAGGAGGGAAGGAGTAGTACGGAGTTGAGTCGCCCTCACTTTGACTCCAACTACTCCTTGTACTAGGATCCCGCTGAAGAAACTGGCTTTCGAGCATTCGAACCACTTCAGACATCTTTGGTCGAATAGATGGATCCGCGTGGGAGCACAACAATGCAAATTCGACTAGTCGCTCTGCTTCTTCTTCCACGTAGTTTCCCTGCAGATTGGGATCGATCACCCTTCCCAACTCGTTCTTGTTCTTAAGATCACCGATCCATTCCTCCAAACTGAGCTTTTCATTGACTGCCAAAAATTTAAGTTTTGAAATTCCGGTTCCCGACATGAGCTCGAGAAGCATTTTCCCGTATGCAAAGACATCATTCTTCACTGTGCACTTTCCTGTGAAGAAATACTCGGGGGCAATAAACCCCAATGTGCCACCGATGATGGTGGTGTCGACATAAACATCTTCACAGCGATGGTAGGATTGAGAATCGGAGCCAGAATCAAATAACGACGTGGGCCATTCAATAGTCCCTTCCTCTGCATTATTCTCATCCATGATCACGGCCCACGAAAAGTCTCCTATCACGGCCTCAAAATGCACATTCAGCAGTATATTTGACGCTTTGATATCGCGATGCATGATCTTGATGTTACCTCTTTTGTGAAGGTGTGCAAGCCCCCTCGCTGCTCCCAAGGCAATTCGCTTGCGGGTAGTCCAATCAAGAGGTCGGGCAAAACGATCCGGTCTCACTTTAAGATTGTATGATAGGCTGCTGTTGATCATCAAGGGATACACCAGTAAGAGCTCTTTCTCGGTCCTGCAAAAGCCCCTCAGGCGTAGCACATTTGGGTGTGTCGAAACCGTGCTTCCCACTTGCACTTCTGCTTCGAATCTCTCCTTGCAGAATGAATCGACAGAGCTTGCTCTGTGTACTGCCACTAGCGAACCATCGGCCAAGCGCCCCTTGTAAACGTTGCCACACAGAAAGTACCCCACGATGTTGTTGCTGCTAAAGTTGTCCGTCGCGCGTCGGAGCTCCTTTAGGGAGAAGCTTTTAGGAGGTGTTGGATCATCTTCAACGGACTCGGCAAAACTGAAGGTTCGGAGATTGAACACCATCATTAAGTGGGGAAACAGTAGATTCTTCTTAAGTGCAAATGGATCGTATGAGCTTGATGGTGGCCTTTAATTTTCGTTAGAACAATAGAACTTTCTTTATAAACTTGAAACATTCATTCACCATCAATTCGATAGATTAAGAAGTGACACTTTCAATTTTTATATCAGTTTCTAGGTTTCAATTCGATGACAAATGTAGAAGATAGTAGTTATTGCGTGAAGGACGTGCTACATGTCTAAAGAGGAGTCGGAAGGAAAGTATTATAGAAAGATCATACAAATGTAAGTGAAGAGGAAGAACACATAATATAGGAAGAGAAAAACATAGAAGCTAAACTTGTTGTTGAAGTTAGAAGGCAATGATGATGATGTAGCATTGACATGCCAGTCATGGAGCAATCCCCAGAGGAGAAGGAGAAGGAGGGAAAGAGTAGTACGGAGTTGAGTCGCCCTCACTTTGACTCCAACGATTCCTTGTACTAGGATCCCGCTGAAGAAAATGTCTTTCGAGCATTCGAACCACTTCACACATCTCTGGTCGAATAGATGGATCCACGTGTGAGCACAACAATGCAAATCCGACTAGTCGCTCTGCTTCTTCTTCCACGTAGTTCCCCCGCAGATTGGGATCGATCACCCTTCCCAACTCGTTCTTGTTCTTAAGATCACCGATCCATTCCTCCAAACTGAGATTTTCATGGTGTGCCAACAAATTAAGTTTTGAAATTCCGGTTCCCGACATGAGCTCGAGAAGCATTTTCCCGTATGCAAAGACATCATTCTTCACTGTGCACTTTCCTGTGAAGAAATACTCGGGGGCAATAAACCCCGATGCGCCACCGATGGTGGTGTCGACATAAACATCTTCACAGCGATGGTAGGATTGAGAATCGGAGCCAGAATCAGATGACCGCGTGGGCCATTCAATAGTCCCTTCCTCTGCATTATTCTCATCCATGATCACGGCCGTCGAAAAGTCTCCTATCACGGCCTCAAGATGCACATTCAGCAGTATATTTGACGCTTTGATATCGCGATGCATGATCTTGATGTTACCCTGATTGTGAAGGTGTGCAAGCCCCCTCGCTGCTCCCAAAGCAATTCGCTTGCGGGTAGTCCAATCGAGAGGTCGGGCAAACCGATATGGTCTCTCTTTAAGATTGTATGATAGGCTATTGTTGATCATCCAGGGATACACCAGTAAGAGCTCTTTCTTGGTCCTGCAAAAGCCCCTCAGGCATAGCACATTTGGGTGTGTCGAAACCGTGCTTCCCACTTGCACTTCTGCTTCGAAGCACTGCACACTCGTCCGATTGACACCGCTTTCTCTGTGTACTGCCACTAGCGAACCGTCGGCCAGGCGCCCCTTGTAAACCTTTCTCGTCCAACAGTCCCCCAAGATGTTTTTGCTGCTAAAGTTGTCTGTCGCGCGTTGGAGCTCCTTTAGGGAGAAGCTTTTAGGAGGTGTTGGATCATCTTCAACGGACTCGGCAAAACTGAAGGTTCGGAGATTGAACACCATCTTTAAGCGGGGAAAAAGTAGATTCTTCTCAAGTGCAAATGGATCGTATGAGCTTGATGGTTTTCCTCTATTGGTAGTGATTGGTTTGGGAATACCTTCTGCATATCCAAAGAGACTTGCTTGTCCACACCGTTTTCATAACTCCAGTTGGGATTATACGCGTCTCAACCACGGGCCACGAGTCACGACTGGTTTTGGTCGGTGTGAACGAATGAAATGGTGGGAAAAGTCGTAGGATTGCCAACAGTGTGGAGCCATCACACTCCAAAGCCTTCCTGTGAAGCGTCGTGGAAAGAGAGAGCGAGAGAGGTTTCATTGCCTCGCAGCTTCCGAATTTGACCAAATGTGCAACTCATATAAAGCCTATTCTGCAAAATTTTCCTAGTATTTTTCGATTCCTACGCATTGAAAAATCCAAATGTGAAGAGCACACGTCTTTTCTCTGTACTACATGGGCCGTACATTACATGGAAAAGCTCTTAACTTTTGCATATCATTGAAGATCCATACTTCTACTTGTATTTGGAACACGTGCGTTATATGTCGATTGATCATATTGCAATTTCAATGGAAAATTTCCGATATCCATGGAAATACTAGTATTAATTTAAGATCATTATTCTGCTTCTCCATGTTCTATCTTTAATAGATAAACCTTGGAAACAAGAAACAAATGCATTAACAATAACAAGAAATCATTATTATGACATATTATAAACATAAAACATATAGTCAGTCGACATTGCAAAAAAAAAAAAATCAGGATTTATTTCCAGTTGGATCTGCCGGGTGATATTGTTGACCAAATATATTACACATAAAACAAATGAGTTCATCTTCCTTGAAAACTCGATGCACAACCACTCTTGACATCTTGCGATTGTCATAGTTTATTTGTCAAATCTTGTTACGTAAGAAATAATAACGTTCTTGTCCCATCCTTTAAAACATATTTTGTGAAGGAGCTTAGAAAGTTCGTGTCACTAATTTATACATGTACTAATCCAGTATCCCGTGGAATGCAAGGGATCCACACGGATTTCATTCATTGTTCTTTAAATAGAGTATAAAATATTCTGAGTAAAAAATGTTTCAATAGTAAGGTACCAAAAGAATAGTTTGTAAAAAAGTATTTATAATAGCTATCATGGCTTCATTTAAAGGAAGTTTTTGAGAAATTTCTTTGTACACAAAATTTGTGTGATGTGCATCGTTCCCTCATCTCCATTTAACAAAATTATCTCAAATCTATCTCTAGTTGTTAGCGTGGAAATTGCAATATAAAGTTGTCCATGGCAAAAAAACTGGCTTAAGGAGATATAAGCCAACACAGCTTCAAGTTTGGCCAATGAGAAAAGGGGGGTAAATGCTTTCTTTTAAGAATAAATGGCCAATGCGACTCAGTGGGTGACGTAAATATGCAAGGAATGAACACTTTGAGTGCTAAATTTGCAATATTTGGATTATAAAAAAGAGTGGACGTTCTGCAATAAAATTATAAAACCAAAGCGTGTACGCGCGAATTCCCATTTCTCTTCTTTCTTTTTGGTTTTCTGAAGGAGCTTCCTGTCTCCTCTCTTTTCTTCTTATCTCCCGGTTGTCTCTCTTCTTTTTTATTTTTCTCTTCTTCTTTCTTCACAGCTCCAGCAGAATTTGAGAGCTCATTAGGTGGGCTAAGTTTGGGCCCATGGGCTTTGGCCCAATTTTATAGTGAGAATCTCTAGTGTTGTTGCATAACAAAGTTGGATTAATGTTTCGTAGTCACATAACAGGCATTGCTACTCTGAGTCACGTCTTCACGTGAAAGGAGATCCATCATGTATGGATTTATTTCATCCACTGTCTTTTTCCCTGGATCGAATTAGATCTGGCTATTGCTTCGAGAGGGTTGTCGTACGCGAAAGAGTTAGATTATTTCATCCACTTTCTTCTCCTGTTGTCTAGGCCGTGCACTGCACTTGAGGTCCTGGTCTAACATTGAGGTCTCTCTCCAGAACATTTTTGCAGGTAGTCAGCAGGTGAGAAGAAAGGCTCGAGCGAATCTTTTGTTGGAGCCCTCGCTCAAAGTGATCGACCTTGTCTTTTTCTTCCACAACAATGTTGTTTGCAAATCTACTTAGCTGATTAAAACGAGCCGTATACTCGATAACAACAGGCTCTCTTATTTTTAGCGTCTCTTTTTGAGCATCTTATTTTATATATTGAATTCACAACAAATTGTATCGCGACACAAGCATATGGATTAATAATCCTACAAATATAGTTGACTCAAGAGGGTCTAGACGCGATAATTTCATACATGAAGGGCCACGATAGGAGTCTTCTGCCAACATTAAGGACAAACAACAGAAGGGAAGACCAAGGAAGAAGATGGATTTGAAGGAGCCAATCGCCAACAGAAGAATTCCACGATATGCGACATAAATTCGATTTTTAATGATAATTAAATTAAAAAATAAACTAATTTTTTTTAGAAAAACAGCAAACCAATGAGGGCTTGTAGGCCTTGCAAGCCCTTGTGCCGCCACCCCACCATCGCCAGCAAGGGTTGACGATGGTGCTGGCGATGGTGGGCCGAGGGTTGGTCGAGGTCACTATGCCTCGGCCAATGGTCGGCGACCCCTAGTGACTGTAGTCGAGAGCATGCAGGTCCTCACTGAGATTTGCGGCGAGGGTCGCAACCCACCCCCAAATTGGGTGAGGGTTGCCGGCTCTTGGTTGAGGGCTGCTGTTGGCTGGGGTGAGGTCACTAGCCATTGGCCCCACCATAGCCGATGGCAACCCTTGGCCCGATTTGGGCAAGGTCCAGTGGTGGCAAGGACCTATAGGGCCCTTGCTTGTTTGCTGTCCTTGCTACTCTTTTTATTTTAAAAAACTTTAGTTTTTTTTATTTAATTAATATTTAGATAAAAATTAAATTTGGACCAAAACGATGTTGTTTTGAGGTTATTTTGTTTGTTTCAACCACTTCAGTGCCACATAAGAGAGAGAAAGTAATTCATAAAGCCATGTCAGCATTTTCTATTAGCCTAATTGGACAAGGTTAATGAGATTGCACCAATCTGACAAGTTTTAGGATTTAATTGCAGCTTTTGAAAGTTTAAGCATTCAATTGTACTTTCGTAATAAGTTTTAGGACTTCTAGTGAACATATCCCAAAAAAGTATTGAATTGATTAATTTTAGGCATTAATACCCGTAAAAATTCTAAATTGGTACCCATGATACACATACCACAAACTATTATTGTCTCACAAAAATCTCAAACAAGTAGTGGCCTTTAATTTTCGTTAGAACAATAGAACTTTCTTTATAGACTTGAAACATTCATTCACCATTAATTCGAAAGATTAAGAGGTGACACTTTCAATTTTTATTTCAGTTTCTAGGTTTCAATTCGATGACAAATGTAGAAGATAGTAGTTATTGCATGAAGGACGTGCTACAAGTCTTAAAAAGGTTCGGAAGGAAAGTATTATAGAAAGATCATACAAATGTAGGTGAAGAGGAAGAACACAGAATATAGGAAGAGAAAAACATAGAAGCTAAACTTTTTGTTGAAGTTAGAAGGCAATGATGATGATGCAGCATTGACATGCCAGTCATGGAGGAATCCCAGAGGAGAAGGAGAAGGAGAAGGAGAAGGAGGGAAAGAGTAGTACGGAGTTGAGTCGCCCTCACTTTGACTCCAACTACTCCTTGTACTAGGATCCCGCTGAAGAAACTGGCTTTCGAGCATCCGAACCACTTCAGACATCTCTGGTCGAATAGATGGATCCACGTGTGAGCACAACAATGCCAATCCGACTAGTCGCTCTGCTTCTTCTTCCACGTAGTTCCCCTGCAGATTGGGATCGATCACCCTTCCCAACTCGTTCTTGTTCTTAAGATCACCGATCCATTCCTCCAAACTGAGATTTTCATCGTCTGCCAACAATTTAAGTTTTGAAATTCCGGTTCCCGACATGAGCTCGAGAAGCATTGTCCCGTATGCAGAGACATCATTCTTCAGTGTGCACTTTCCTGAGTGGAAATACTCGGGGGCAATAAACCCGTGTGTGCCACAGACGGTGGTGGTATTGACATAAACATCTTCATAGCGATGATGGGATTGAGAATCGGAGCCAGAATCCGCCGACCACATGGCCCACTCAATAGTCCCTTCCTCTGCATTATTCTCATTCATGATCACGGCAAACGAAAATCCTCCTATCACGGCCTCAAAATGCACATTCAGCAGTATATTTGACGCTTTGATATCGCGATGCATGATCTTGATGTTACCTTGATTGTGAAGGTGTGCAAGCCCCCTCGCTGCTCCCAAGGCAATTCGCTTGCGGGTAGTCCAATCGAGAGGTCGGGCAAAACGATCCGGTCTCACTTTAAGATTGTATGATAGGCTGTTGTTGATCATCAAGGGATACACCAGCAAGAGCTCTTTCTTGGTCCTGCAAAAGCCCCTCAGGCATAGCACATTTGGGTGTGTCGAAACCGTGCTTCCCACTTGCACTTCTGCTTCGAAGCTCTCCTTGCAGAACGAATCGACAGAGCTTGCTCTGTGTACTGCCACTAGCGAACCATCGGCCAAGCGCCCCTTGTAAACCTTGCCACTCCGAAAGTACCCCACGATGTTGTTGCTGCTAAAGTTGTCCGTCGCGCGTTGGAGCTCCTTTAGGGAGAAGCTTTTAGGAGGTGTTGGATCGTCTTCAACGGACTCGGCAAAACTGAAGGTTCGGAGATTGAACACCATCTTTAAGCGGAGAAACAGTAGATTCTTCTTAAGTGCAAATGGATCGTATGAGCTTGATGGTTTTTCTCGATCTGTGGTGAATGGTTTGGGAATGCCTTCCGCTCCTCTCTCTCTCTCTCTCCTCCTCCTCACCCAAGCTCTCTCTCTCTCTCTCTCTCTCTCTCTCTCTGACATGAACCGCAACATCCATGCAGGCATCGCCGCGGATTGTAGGCTGATTTCAAGGCGTGGGGCCATCTCACTCTAAGGCCTTCCTGTGAGCAGCTTCGGGGATAGAGAGAACGAGAGAGGCTTCGTTGCCTCGAAGCTTCCTAAATTTGACAAAACGAGTGACTCATATAACGCAAATTTTGCATAATTCTCCTAGTCTTCTTGCATTCCCATGCTTTGAAAACTTAGGCAGGCTCGGCGCAATCCAAGCCGAAAGTCGGTCCAAACTGGCTCGGCCAATCCAGATTTTTCACTCGAGGGAGGGAAAAAAAAGAAAAAGAACTGGCTAGCCAATGTGCAAGATTTATTCTTATTTTGGTAAATTAATAAAATTATTGCACGATTAAAATATAAAACGGAGCATCTCATACTTTTTGGCTTCTTGTCCATAATCCATCTCTTTTATCTTTAGCATTATTGAGTCAAAGCACCATTTTAACTCCCTCCCATTTCTTTCTGTGTAATAATTGGGCATAAAAGAAAAGCCAAAAAGCCCAAATTTATGTTGGTAAGACCCGACTCAGCTCCTCTTTTGTGCTTCTAAAGTGTCATGAAAGAACAAAGAAAAGAAAGAGAAAGCAAAACGAAAGGGAAAGAAGAAACGAGAGAGACAAAGAGCTCGGAGGAAATCGAAAGAAAGAAGAGAGGGAAATCGCTATGGTTGGTCGGAAAGCATCAATTGATGTCCGAGTACACCTTTTACATGTGAATGGTAAGATTTCCTTGCGGTCTTTCCCTCTTACAAGTTTGGTTTTTGTTCTAGGAGTTAAAAGTGTAGCTCCTTCTTGGTCCGGCTAAAGCCCCTCAGGCGTACCGCATTCGGATGCACATAAATCAAGCTTGACACTTCCATCTCTGTTTTGAACTGCTTTTCAGTCCCCTGCACGAGATTGCTGGCCCTTTTGATTGCCACTTGGAACCATTGGCCAAGCTTTCCCAATAAACCATACCGAATCCACCCATGCCCACCATATTATTGCGGCCTAAATTTTGCATCGCGTCTCCAAGCTCCTGCAGAGAAAAGCATTTAGGGAGTGCTGGGTCGTCTTCAATGGGATTGGAGAATCTGAAGGTTTGGAACTTGAACACATATGAGATTTCTTTTAGTGCTGAGGATTAGCTTTTCTGTCTCAGTAGCTTTGGTTCGGCGCGCCCAAGACTGTCTAGGGGCGTGAAAGTCGTTCCACCTGGGATCATCTTTTCTCATAACGAGGAGAATCGACTTTCCACTTGGGATCATCTTTTCTCCTAACGAGGAGAATCGCTCTTGGTGTCGTTGAATCTACGGGCCAGCTCTGCAATCCAAACTCTAAAGTCTTATCCTTTTAGCAGCTTCGGTGGGAGAGAGAGACAGTTGAAAATACGTCAATATTATAATTTGCAATTCTAATTAAAAAAAGGATTAACTCAATGAAAAACTCTAAATTAATATACCGGTGACAAATTTACTATCCGTTAAAATTTTTACCGTTAAATTGCCGAATTAAATAATATGTGGTAGTTGATGGGTATACTGATTCCACGACACGTGCTATGATGTTCAACTGGACGTCACAACAACTAAATTAAAAGAAGAGCAAACGACGGATGTTTTTAAATGTACAAGGACCATTTTGAACTAACAAAAAGGAGAGGGAGAACTAACAAAAAGGAGAGGGATAATTTCGAATAAAAGTATATGGACCGCTAGTAACATTATTCTTATGTATCTACTATCTAATAATAATCATTGCATTTGCCATCAAAACGTCATTTAGAATGCCACTGCAAGGTCATCAAAATCTAGGGTGTTAGAGTACTGTATGCCGATATAGCAAGATTGATGCACACATGGGAAAATGCCGCTCATAACCAGCCCCAAGCAACAAAAAAGAAGTTAGAGGAGATAAATGGATTGCTAACTGATGTCGATCAAGAATGTTGGGAATTACTGATTCCCAAAAACCGGATTCGACACTAAATCGAACCCCTAAAAAGAGTGCGGAAGACAAGCCCGGGAAAAACACATGTATCACCGATCCTAAGGCACATCACGATATCGAACGTACCTTGTTAACCACAGCCTAAACACCGATGTTGATTTGAAGAAGAAAGACTGATCCCGTTCTATCCGATGATGTCAATTGGCCTTGAAGGGAAGAAGAAGTCGTCTTCTTTGCTCTTGTTCTTCTTTTGGAAGGAGAGGGAGAGAAGGAACGTACGTTATCTGAAAGGGTGCGTTCCTCCCTCTCTTTTCTCCCTTAAATACGTTCTCTCCAAAGGACGTGTCCCTTCGGTAAAAGACACTCCCCCAAAAGTTACAACTCTTCAACGTGTCCCTCCATCCATGGGCCCTAAACTTGTGGGCCGGGCTTTTAGGCCCATCATGGGCGGACGGGCCAACTTAGGCCCATCACATTAATTAAATAAAACCATCATCTCCCACTCGCACATGGTGGGCCGAACATGATCCTCTTTACCTCTCTACAACATTCATACTGGTGAATAATCCGTGCGACCAGCATACTTTGAGAGCTCGTTGCTATACATCTATTAGGAATATATAGCAGCTCATAATGGGCATCACACTCTGAGTAGATTTAGTATGCAGTACCCTAGATTGATCGATCACATTTATATCTCTCTTTTAAACATCTCTTTTAAACAATGATATATATTGTATTCACAATTATGATTATCCCAAAGACAGTCATAATTGGTCGACCAAGAATATAAAACTACAATGTGATTCTCCAAATCCGATCTTCCTCTTTCCTTCAAGCTCTCAATTTCAGTTCAACTTGCTTTTCTAGAAATGTCCCATTAGATCGAATCAATTCATGATCATTGGCAACATCCTAAGATAGCAATCATTGAATAGAAATCTTGAGAATAAGTAAGAGTCATGAGGGCACTAAATTGAGGAACTCTTTTCCTCAAGAGTGTCACACGGCATAAAAGTTGAGATCAAACTTTTGCCACTCTTATTGGTCGTCTCATGCATACGTAGTATGAAATACGTATTACGGTATCAACTCCTTTCCCATGGAGTGTATGTCTACACCATCAATACCGTACAGATGATAGTTCGACATACCCAATGTCTAACTTGAGTTCACGTATCTACTCATTCACAAAATTCATCAGAACTCACATCTGGCATTTTAGACAGATAAAGTAAAATATGTGGGGTATTTTAATTTCGGAGATAGTACATATCATGTCCTCATCTTAACATTTAGTTAAGGCAACATATATATTTTAAGCTTGAGCTCTCGATTATCACCTAGATAATAAGCTTAAAAACCGTCTCATCTCTATTTATCACATAGTAAATAGAGGCGATTACCCGTGTGAGAGGGCTAATCTCTTATCTCTGTCCGACATACTTTCTCAACTTAATGTAATGCACTGAGCATTAAGATGCATAAATATCAAACAAAGATTCATAGGCATTAATGATGAAAACATAAATTCATTAAACGTGAACAACTCAGGGAAATTACAATATCCAAGTACATCGACTCTACGCAATCCTAGAGATTTTACATGACTACAAAACACATCTCTAGGTATTGGCTTTGTCATAGGATCTGTTACCATTCTATGCGTAGATATGTACTGTAAGTTCACATCCTTTCGTGCAACCATATCTTTGACAAAGTTATACTTGGTATATATATATGTTTGGTCTTGCCATAATATTTTGGATCTTTAGTGTACGCTATAGCTGCTTGGCTATCACAGTTAACCAATAATGGATTTGCAGCTTTCTCAATAACACCTAAATGATCCAAAAATCTCTTAAGCCAAACTCATTCTTGTACGCTCGATAATGCCACGAACTCAGCTTTCATCGTGGACAAGGCTATACACGTTTGCTTCTTACTACTCCATGATATGGCGCCATTGTTTAGTAAGAAAGCAAATCCAGAGGTAGATTTCCTTTCATTTAAATCTCCTCCCCAATCAGCATCTGAATAGCCTTCAAGTCGCAGATCATTTCCTTGGTAATTCAGCTTGTAATCAGCAGTTCCCTTCAGATACCTCAGTATTCTCTTAACGGCTTTCCAATGTGCTTGACCTGGATTGGATTGGTATCTACTCACCATTCCAACTGCAAAACATATGTTAGGTCTTGTACACATCATAGCGTACATCAAGCTCCCAACAGCACTAGCATAAGGAACATGTTGCATTTGTTCCTTCTCTTGTGGAGTTCTTGGACACAGTCTATGGCTCAATCCTTCACCTTTTGCAATAGGAGTGTCTATGGGTTTACAATCTTGCATACGAAATCGTTCAAGAACCTTATTTATATATGTTTCTTGCGAAAGAGATAACGACCTCTTCGAACGATTTCTTGAAATCTTAACTCCAAGAATGTATGCAGCCTCACCCATATCTTCATCTTAAAGTTGGAAGATAACCAACTCTTAACAGTATTAACAAACTCCATATTGCTTCTAGCAATTAGTATATCATCAACATATAATGATATGATCACAAATTGATCTTTGGATCTTTTGATATATACACAATGATCCTCATCAATCATTGTAAAATCATATGCCATTATGGCATTATGAAAATGTATATACCATTGTCTCGATGACTGCTTTAGGCCATATATCGATTTCAAAAGTCAACAAACTTTTCCTTCTTGGCCTTCCATAATGAAACCAGTAGCTTGTTCCATATATATTTCTTCCTCTAATTCTCCATTGAGGAAAGCAGTCTTTACATCCATTTGATGTAATTCAAGATCCATACTAGCCACTATTGCCAGAATAATGCGAATCGAGGTAAATCTCACCACAGGAGAAAATGTTTCTTCATAATCAATTCCTTCCTGTTGATTATACCCCTTCGCCACAAGGTGAGCCTTATGCCTTTCTATCGAGCCATCAGCTTTACGCTTTATTTTAAGAACTCACTTGTTCCCAATAGATTTGCGTCCTTTTGGAAGATCAACCAATTCCCAAACATGGTTTGACTTCATTGACTCCATTTCCTCTCTCATTGCATGCATCCATTTTTCCTTACTAGGGCAACTTAGAGCCTCATTTATATTTCTTGGCTCATCCTCATCTTGTGAGGCAATCATAAAAGTTTCCACTTCAATGTCAAAACGTCGACGGGGAATACTTTTGCGACTTGTTCGCCGTATGGGAGATTGTACACTTTGCACATCATTCCCCATTATGCTCCCACTAGGATTAGATAATGATGATGTCGTCTCATCATGTGGTTGTAATTGAGAATGAGTAGAATTCAATTCATCACTTCTCATATTACTCCCACTTGGACGAACTCCACAAATATCATTATCTTGATCCAAGTTTTCAAATAGGGAGTAATCTTCACCTATTTCGCCCTTCTTAGGAAATTCATTCTCTAAGAATGTGACATCCCGTGATTCAAATTCAGTTATACTACCACTTTCCTGCTCACCTATGAACACATACCCTTTCGAGTGTTCGGAGTATCTTATGAAAATACTCTTCTTTTCTCTAGGACGCAATTTCCCAAACTTGTGAGAGGGCTCATGAGTATAGGCAGCACAACCCCATGGCTTAAGAAAATTTAAGTCCGGTTTTCTACCTGTCCATAACTCATATGGAGTAGAAGTAACTGATTTGGAAGACATCCGGTTAAGTATATATGCAGCAGTTAACAACGCATCACTCCAAAAGGTGATAGGTAAGTTAGCATGCGCCATCATTGATCTAACCATTTCCAGTAGGGTTCTATTTCTTCTTTCCGCAACACCATTTTGTTGAGGAGTATATGGAACAGAGACAACGTCTTTCTATTCCTTTTTCATCACATAATTTTCTGAACTCATCAGATAAATATTCTCGACCTCGATCGGATCTCAATACTTTTATTTTCTTGTCTAATTGATTTTCTACCAAGTTCATAAACCTTTTGAAACAACTTAATGCTTCAGATTTATGAGAAATCAAATAGACATCCGAATCGAGTATAATCATCTATAAAAGTGATGAAATAAATAGTCCCATGCCTTCCTCTCACATTCATTGGACCACAGACGTCAGAATGGATTAAATGCAGAGGAAATTCAGCTCTTTTACCTTTTCCAAATGGTTTCCTTGTCGTTTTCCCTACCAGTAATGCTCACACATTGGCAAATCGACCTTTTCAATATTGCCTAACAAGCCTTCTTTGGCTAGTCTATTCATACGTTGTTGGCCAATATGACCAAGTCTAGCATGCCACACATTCACATAATTATCATATGAATTAGGAGACGTGAGAAGGGAATAACAAACATTTGCATTAACATAGTCAATGTCTAATACAATGAAACCATCCAGAAAATAACCACAACCATAGTAGTTTGTATCCAAATACAAATCTACACCACTATTATGGAAGTTCACATTAAAACCAAACTTAACCAACACTAAAACAGACACTAAATTTCGACGAATCTCCGGAGTATACAACACATCATATAGGAATAAGGTGCGTCCACCACGCATGTTCAGTTGGCAGGTGCCAATTCCTTTTACTTCAGCTCTGGAGTTGTTTCCCACATAGATTCACTTAGTTCCAGTCGGAACTCGTCGAAATTCTACGAAGGATTCTCTATCCTTCGCTACATGATCTGTCGCTCCTGAATCTAAAGTCCACAGAGGATTAGATTCAGTCAAGAATACAGAACTTGACACATATGCAAAGTTCCCAATAGTACAAAGGGTGTGTACCTTCTTTGGCTCGCGACAATCGCGGGCATAGTGACCCCTCTGGTCACAGTTATAACATTTCACCCTTGAGATATTCTTCACATGATGACGTTTTCCCCTCTTCACACGAGGATGCTTTCCTCTCTTTTGTTGGTTAATTCTTGGTTTCTTGCAAGAATGACTTAATCCCTTGCTTTTCCACATATTGAACGAATCAATGCGCTTGCGCTTAGAGCTTGAAGCCCCTTTGAGCTGAAAGCAACACATCAAATATCTCGTATCCCGCTCAAATGCCTTGAGGCAATCATCAGCTAGCTCAAGGTGGCGCACAACATTCTCAAGATCTTCCATAACATAGTCAAGAGCTTTTAGTGCTTTTTGCTTTTCCAGCACATATTGAATTCTTATATTCAATATTTCACTATTATTGCCGTTCAATTTGTCTTCTTTGTTCAAATCAGCAATTATGTTCTTAGTTGCTTTGAATCCATCGATCAACATATCGATATATATGCACGAAATATTAATGCCTATCACTTATGCATCTATTTTGCACAAACCCATCATATTAATTAATAATTTTAAGTAAGGTTTCAAAATCAAAATGTCACTATGTTTCCAATCATCCTCCAAAATCCTATCTTAAAACTATCATTAATATAACTGTCCATGCAAAGTAAATTCTATGAAGCTACAAAAACTTCTATGAACTACCCACAGCAGTTAACAACAACAGAAAGCAAATAATATCTGATATCCAATAATGATATAATAATAATGCTTTCACATAATACAACTAACATATTAGTTGCTACATCAACAACAATCAGGTAGAAAACATAACATAAGATGTACACAAAGCACACTAAATAAAGACCAGCCATGTCATCTAAAAACAAGGCATCATACTACTAATAGGGAAAGCTGCTACTTGGTTCAACTTCTTTTTCTTTTTCTCTGTAAAATTTTCAGGCATTCTTGACAGCCATGGAAAAACAGACGGATATCCCTTAGGATTTCTCCTACGCACATTCATTCCTGGCCTAATCGAAGTCATTCCTTGGGTCGTAGTCTTTGTGGCTCCAACCCGATGATATTCATCTACAAATTCCATTACTAGCTCCTTATATCTAGAAAATCCTTTGACCTTCCATAGGCGATTCAACACTCCTTGCCATTCTGGTGGAAGAGTGTTCATAAAGAATCGCACCATTTGAGTATCTGGCATGGGATAACCGTTTCAAATGACTTCTTGATTGGTTGATACACGTTCGTCAATAAGTCACGTTCATACCGAAGTTGCCAATCACAGGTTTGATTGGAGGTCGAGGTTCACAATTCGCACCATCCGAGCCTTCGTAGAACGATCTTTCTGTAATGATTCACATCAAAAATTATATTTTGAAAATGCTTAGCTTGTCATCCTCAACAAAATCACATAGTGACGGCTGGCTATGGGCCAAAATTCATGATGAAACCGTTGACTTCCTCGACCGATTTTATTCCTACTCTACTTTTTTTTTTTTTTCCGAAATTTGTATAATTCTTTATTACAAGTTCAAATTGAGAAACGAATCAAAGTAATAATATTCACACAATAAAAAACAAATCCTACATCACTATTCAAATAATAAAAAATATATGAAAAACTCAGTTGCAACTTTTAAAATAGTGGATATTATTCTCTGGCCAAAGAAAAAGATTATGTGGACACTTGTTCCCAACTAAAAATGTTTAATAACTCAAAAAATAGGAATGTAATTATCTTTTCTTTTTGGCAGAATGTGTAATTATCTTGTACGCTTTGAGCTTCCAATTATTCTAGGATTTTGTAATTGAAAAAGTCATAATAAAAGGTTTATATTATGATATCAATACAAATAAATATCTCCACACCAGCTATCTCTGAAAAACAGCTATACCAAAAACATGTACAACTTGGGCAAAGCCAATACCAAAATAATATAGCCCGAAAGTCCCACGTCGAAGGGCTCCCCCTAAGCATCACGGGATAAGAAACCTGAAATGTTAGGGGAAAGAAGTGAGCAACCCATAGCTAAGTAAGCAATACTTATCTCACAATGGGATTGAACACCAACTATGCACATTTTATAAACATTGCTTTCACTAAAACCATTTAAGAAAGCTTATAGAGCCAAAACACATTTGTAGCAATAAATCCATATAGTTCGCAACATGGTAATTCAACTTAAAGTACAAAAAAGGATGTCAATGTTCCAATCCATTGACTAGTCTCTCGTCCATTGTCACGCCATGTTACCACATTTGCAAGGCTCACAACCTAGTCCCCGCTAGTGTAGATCATCCCTTTGTGGACTCTATGTACTTTACTTAGGCTTCATTAGTTTCATGAAAAATGGGTGATTTGAAAAATATTTTCCTCAAAATGATGACTTATATAACTTGAGATAATTAGTCAATAGAAAAATAGAACCGGAACCTGGAACCGCTCACCCCTAGCAATGATCCTGCCCAAACAATTGGCTTTCGAGCATTCTAACCACTTCAGACATCTCCAGTCGGACAGATGGATTGCCATCTGCGCACAACAATGCCAGTTGGACAACGTGCTCTGCTTCTTCTTCCACGTAGTCCCCCTGCAAATTGGGATCGATCAATCTTCCCAACTCGTTCTTGTTCATAAATTCACCAATCCATTCCTTCAAACCGAGATTTTCGTCATACGCAAACGCATCGAGTTTTGCAGGTGGCTGTCCAGAGATGAGCTCAGGAAGCACTTTCCCAAAGGCGTGAACGTCATTCCTGAGTGTGCACTTTCCTGTGTGCAGGTACTCCGGGGCAATAAACTCAACTCTGCCGTCGGCATCGGTGGTGTCAACATAAACATCTTCGTAGAGATGATAGGTCGGAGAATAGGAATCAGAAGCCGAATCTTCTTCGTGGGAAGAGGATGAGACTCTCGCGGGTGCTTGAGCCTGGGCCATTCAGTAGTCCCTTCCTTTGCATTTCCGTCGTGCGTGATAAGGGCGACCCAAAAATTTCCTATCACCGCCTCAAATTGGTCATTCAGGAATATACTTGATGTGCAAATGTCGCGGTGCTTGATCTTGACATCGCCTTGATTATATAGGTGTCCAAGACTTCTTGCCACTCCCAAGGCTATGCGCATGCGAGTTGTCCAACCGAGAGGTCGGGTGGACTGATCCGGTCTATGTCTAAGATGATATCTTAGGTTCTTGTTGATCATCAAGGGATAGATCAGTAGAAGCTCTTTCTTGGTCCTGCAAAAGCCCCTCAGGCGTAGCACATTCTGGTGCGCCGAAACCGAAGTCCCACTTGAACTTCTGTTTCGAACTGCTCTTCATTACATTCAAAGACAGTGCGTGCTCTTTTTACCGCCACTATAGAACCATCGGCTAAGCGCCCCTGGTGAAGTTGTCTCAGCCAAAGTTGTTTGTGGCGACTCGGAGCTCCTCTAGAGAAAAGCTTCTAGGAGGTGGGGCTGGGGGATCGTCTTCGCTGGAATCGGTGAAACTGACCGATGGGAGATTGAACACCATCTTTAAGAAATCCCAATTCCTCTTCAACACTAATTGAAGGGTACCGATTGATTCCCAAGGCTGCTCGAAGGAGGGCTTTGGAGCGCTAATATAGCTCCGTGATCGATTGGCATAACAATTCGTCCACCATCTTAGCCTTTTATTCACACGCCGGAAGCGATCAGCGTGTGAGAAAGAGACGAAGTCGATTGGAGAGAGGGTGACGCAACAAAAGAAGACTTGACCAAACAAGAGGAAGATTTCTTTTCTTTGGATTTTTTTTTCCGTTTTGGCAGCCACACGCAGAGGGACCTTCCAATAAAATTGATGTAAGCAAAATTAGCATGATTGGTCTTTCTCTGTTCTTTGATTCCTCTGATGATGAGCGTGAGAGTAATGCTCCATCTGCGCATTGAAATTTCTATAAAAACTTGGGAGCATATGAAGAAAAAGGCTATAAATCCGTTAGTTTTTCCATCAATCATCCTTTTTTGGCAATTATGGTGGTTGAGCCTTGCACCCATTAGTGTGATAGATTAATAGAGCTTTACTAATGTAATAGTCCTTCAACTATTGTAAGATTAATAATATATTGTGAGCCTTGGATTCTTTTAGGAGTAGACCTCATAATAATTTATAATTATTTGTTATTTATTTTTTGTGGCTTATTTTTATAGTGAATTAAGCATAGTCATATAAGCAATTCTCTTAAGAATAATATGTGGAAATACGTAAATGAAGAAGCAAATGACTCATTTAATTAGTGTGATAGAACAAGAGACCCCACTTTGAATAGCACTTTCAATTTATGGCCTTCAATTCCTTCGAAATTGTAGAAGAAACGTGGTTACTGTTGACTAATTCTTAGACTGGGTCCAAAAGCTCAACTCTATTATTCCACTGTTCTAGAACGACTCGGAAAGCAAAAGCAAGAACAGTGGTCATTATTGGCTCATGTTTGATGGATCGGGTAGAATACGAGTTATTTTAAGTTTTAACAAGAGGTTGGATGGGTTTATCTCGTTAGAGCCCAGCTAAAAAATGGGCTTTATTTGGGTCTATGAAGAGGTCGAATTTTGCGAGGCATTAACGGTCAAAGGAAGGGTTGGGATATTGTTTGTGGTAAACCTCTGGGAATTAATCAATCTCATCGGCCCAATCTAGGTTGGCCAATTACATTCCGCTAGCTCCTCGCCTAAACTTGGTCTGGATGGGGGCACACAACCTTTGTTCTATAGGGCCACATACCCAATTTGCATCTTTGCATATACCAACAATCTGGTAAGTCCCGCAACTCATATTGGATCTAATTCATTTTGAATCCTACCATCGGAAATTCATTAGGGGTCACCTGTGTGATGAAATTGCGTGCTTCAGCGAGATCATGCTATATATACAAGTATTTACACTGTGTTTCTCTTCTTTTTTTCTCTAATCCATAATCCCTTCTTACTTGGATCAAGGGGGCATTTAAAATTTTAGAATGCTAAATAGAACTTGTATACCATGAGCGGAAGTAACGTCGTAGTGATTAACGAAGGTTTGGTTACTGGAGAAAGGATTAGGATTTGCAAGATCTTTTTTGTCCCTAATTTCATCCCGATGGTTGCATGGTCCACCGTGCAGGTACTCAACCTTTTTCTATTTATTTTCTTCTGAGGGGGGGTTTTGGTCTTGGGGCTTTCTTTGCTTTGAGAAGTGTTGCATTTGGTGGGGAATATGTAATTGTTGTAATATATGTACACCAAACCGCTAGAACAAAAACATATTACTTCCACTTAAAATATTTTGAAGTGAGAAATTGGATCTGGCGATAAAAAAAATTAAATTGACCTGGATCGATAAAGCATGCATTCAGTGTATGTATCGGCATAACACATGCATACTTTTCTAGTACTATATAAGAATTTCAATCTTTATATTTTTATTTCTTATTTTATTTACTAACATCTTTTTATGTTTTTAATTTACCTTTTTACTTTAATATAAAATTTTATATTCACATGAAAATATCAAAATGGATTAAATGGGTGCGTATGGGTTTTCATAAGTTAGGTCAAATATGGATTTGTTTAAGTAATAAAATGGGTTGGATATGAGTTAAGTTCGGGTGGGGTCGGATTTGAATTGCTAGAATTTTATTGCATGAAAAGGATCAATTTGAATCAGACGCTTTCGGACCCAACTCAAATCCACTCCGTTTGATGGGCCTTATAGTAAGAAAGTGAGAGGAAAGGCTTGAGCAAATCTCTAGTTTGAGCCCTTACACAAAGTGATTAGCCTTATCTTTTTCTTTCACAAAAATGTTTTTTGATAATTTGCTTAGCCGATTAAAATAAGCTTACGTGATAACAATAGGCTCTCTTACTTATAGTTTCTTTTTTTGGTCATCTTATTTTATAGGGATAAGTGTATTGAAAATCCTAAAATTTATCATGAAAATACAATTGAATCCTAGAACTTTAAAAAAAGGCAATTAAGTTATAAATCTCATCAAGAAAATGCGATTGACTCATAAAACTTGTTAAATTGGTTCAATCAAGTCCTTCCATTGATTACACTTTTTGAAAATTTTAGGACTCAATTGCACTTTCGTAACAAGTTTTAGGACATGATTACATTTTTTGAAAGTTTTATAACTTAATTGCACTTTCAGAATAATGTTTAGGACTTTTAATGCACTTATCCCTATTTTATATACTGACTTGCAAGATCTATTAGATTCTGTGTTGATTCATAACATATTATATTGTATCATGATACAAGCATATGGATTAATATTCTCACACATACAGTTGACTCGAAAGGGTCTGGATACAGTTTCATACATAAAGGGCCGCGTCAGGGTCTTCTGCCAATATTAACTATTAACGACAAATAACAAAAGGGTAGACCGAAGATGAAAATGGATTCGGAAGAAGCAGATGATGGACAGTTTCTTTGAAACTTACTCCCATAGACAATGGCTAATGGAAAATGTTGAGGTAAAATATTTTTTATTACTTCCAATCTCCTTCATGGCATTGACGTGACTAAGACAAGGAAGATAAGTCCAAAAAATGTTGTTTGACATAAATTCGATTTTTAATGATAATTAAATTAAAAAATAAACTAATTTTTTTAGAAAAAGAGCAAACCAATGAGGGCTTGTAGGCCTTGCAAGCCCTTGTGCCACCAGCCCACCATCGCCAGCAAGGGCCGATGGTGGTGGGGCGAGGATTGGTCGTGGTCACTATGCCTCGGCCAATGGTCAGTGACTCCGATTGATTGTAGTTGAGAGCATGCAGGTCCTCACTGAGATTTGGGGCGAGGGTTGCAACCCACCCCCAAATTAGGTGAGGGTTGCCGGCCCTCGGTTGAGGGCCGCCATTGGCTGGGGCGGGGTCGCTAGCCATTGGCCCCACCATAGCTGATGGCAACCCTTGGCTTGATTTGGGCAAGGGCCCTATAGGCCCTTGCTCGTTTGTTATCCTTGCTACTTTTTTTTTTTTTTTTTAGTTTTTCTTTTAATTTAATTAATATTTATATAAAAATTAAATTTGGACCGAAACGATGCTGTTTTTAGGTTATTTTGTTTGTTTTAGCCACTTTAGTGCCACGTAAAAGAGAGAAAGTAATTCATAAAGCCATGTCAACATTTTCTATTAGTCTATTTGGATGAAGTTAATGAGATTACACCAATATGACAAGTTTTAAGACTTGATTGCAGCTTCTTCCGAAAGTTTTAACACTCAATTGTACTTTCATAATAAGTTTTAGGATTTCTAGTGAACATATCAAAAAAAAGTATTGAAGTGATTAATTTGAGGCATTAATACCCTTAAAAATTCTAAATTGATACCCATGATACACGTACCACAAACTAATATTGTCTCACAAAAATCTCAAACCCGTAATGTCCTTGATCTTTTAAAACTAGTTGCAATGAGCCAAAGGGATTATTTCTACCAAAGAATCGCTAGAACATCAATCAGGTTGAAACAAAATTGAGATAAGTTAATCTTTTAAATTCATTAAAAAATATCAATCTAATAAGAATCACAATACCCTGCGTAGGCATTTTTTTTGCAAGACATGAAGGAAATGCACAACCGCACAATTAAGCAAGTCATTAAAACCCCTCACGAGTCCTCAATCCACTTGGACAACACGGGGTTCAGCACGAGTCCCCTCATTCCCTAACTCGCTGACATTTGGAGAGAGCTCGAGAGAGCTGTAGACGTGAGGAATCGAACTAAGCAACCCTTGATTGTTCGAATGAGGCTAAGGCTAATAATGTCATTGCTCTTGTCATGCCTCCACGCGAATAGGTGATTATCAAGTAAATTAAGACGAAATGGAGATTCCTCGGGTTGAAACGTTGCCCAGAAGGTAGCTGAAAAATGGCCCAAGTAGGTGTCGCGACTTAATTTTCGGGTGCACCACCTAAAATTAAGCTAATGGATTGCTAAGCCTAGACTTAGCTCGGGCTCTCCCAAGCCCATACCAACTCGCGATTTAAATTCAAATATCTAGCATGCAAAAGGGAGTCACCACTAATCAATTTGTGGTAGGTCGATTAGATACCTAAGTAAAGTAATGGGAGAATTATTTCACTTCTACAAACCAAAGACTTTGGGTACGGGGACTTGGTTACACTAGACTATCCTAGTGCCATTTCGGTACCTTTCTTTTTATTTTGAAAAAATGTTTTGTAGGCAGCTTAAATTGATTTTAATTCACTTTCCTAACGTGTGAGGTGACCATACATGTGCGCATATCACCAACTTAACACTTAGAAAAGCAATTAAATAATGCAGGACTTACCTCAAAACAACGAAAGATCATCGTTTGTTAAATCGAATTCACATCAAAGAATCCTAAATATGATTTCTAATTAACAAGCAATCACTCAATTTTCGCTTTCACTTTTTTAACGAGGATATGGTCCATATGCAATGCAATGTTTCTAATCTAATATGAAATGATATGGCATGACAAAATGTCCTAAACTATATGAACGATTAAAAAAACTAATGATTTTTAAATGAACATGTAATAATTAAATATGCAATTTGAATTAATCAAAATGACATAATTCTAATGACGTGCAATTTCTAATTAAGTGAACCTAATAAAAAAACTAAATGACGTGCATGCGATATTTCTATTCTTGAAAATGCAATCTATCCTAAAAATTGAAACTAATTTATGCAAAGACAAATTTTTATTATTTCATGAAATTCGAAATTTAAGAAAAATGCAAAAATGATCTAGCTAGATTAAGATTCTATCTAATTTAAACTAAGGATTAAGTCACATTAAATCCTAATTTAAACTAAGACATTATCTTAATCTAAGATGCAATTTATCTAAAAAGATGATCTAAATTTAAAATAAAACATGCAATTCTACCCTAATATGTACAATGATTTTTTTTGTGTTTTTCTTTACGAAATTCGAAATTAAAACTAACACATAATTAAACATGCAATTAAAAAAAAAACTAACAACCTAAATGCATTTTTTTTCTTTTCTTTTTCATGATTCAAAATAAAATCCATAATCTAAACATGCAAGATAATTTATAAAAAAAAACAAACCTAATCCTTTTTTGGATTTTTTCTTTTACAAAAATAAAATTAACCTAAACACCATGACATCAAATCAAATAAAATGAGATTGATATTCGAAAATTGGCGAACCATATCTCGCGCATGAGATCGGATTGTCATTTTAAAAATTAAATCGCGAATCGAATCTCGAGCGTGAGATCGGATTGTCGATTTTTATAAAGGATTGCGAGTCGAATTTCGGGCGCGAAAATCTGACTGTCGATCCCTAATTGAGGGCACTTTCATGTTTGAAATCTCAATCATGTATCAATGAATGATCACACTAAAAACTATAAAGAAAACAAACTATAAACTAACATAAAAATAACAAAGATAAAATAATAGAAAACTACCTAATCTGATTTTTTTTTTTGTTTTCTTTCCTTTTTTCTTCTAGGTCACGTGCTGTGCAGCTGGTCTCCAAGGGGAGCAGGTCACTGAGGGCAGAGGATCCCCAATCGTCGGAGGGCGTCACGGTCGGAGCTCCGGCGATGGTCAGGTGAGGGGAATTGGCGGTGAGCAGAATAGCGACCGCAGCGGTTCTCAAGTGGCGCCGCTGGTAAGGTGGCTGCTGCAGCGGTGATGGCCGGCGGCAAGGCGTCGTGGGTCGGTCCAAGCGGAAGCAGGGGCGCAGCTGGGTCGCGGGCAAAGATCTGCAGAAACCCTAGAAATCGAAATCAAGATCGAACGGAGCGGCCCGAGCTCGCGGAGGGGTGCCGGAGGTCGTGCGAGGCGAGGCTGACAGCGGAGGCGGATCTCAGGCCTCGGCTGTTGCAGGGAAGCTCGGGCGGAGCTGCAAGAGACACCGGCGAGTGCGGCGAACTGCTGCGGCAGTCGTCGAGGGGGATCACGAGCGTGGAGGAGCTGCGGTGGCCGGTGGGCTCGGCGTCCGGATCTGGTGCGGGCGGCTCGGTTGGTCGGTCGATTGGGGGGAAGCAACAAGAGGAAGAAGACGAACAGGAGTCTTCTCCCTTTTACTTTTCTACCTTTTTCACTTTTCTCTTTGAACTTTTCTTCCAAAATCAAGTGAAAAGAAAAAGCCCCCATAATTTAATGTGTGTATGCTTTTTATAGGGAAAATTTTAGGATTTCAATTTTTTCCGAAATCAACATCCACAATTTTTCACAAAATTTTCACCTATTGATAACGATTCAAGATTTTGATAAGATTATTCTTTAATTCCAAATCTTGCAAAGATAATCCGCAATATTTTGTCATATCTACCCAAAAATTCATCATATATCGGAAAAATTTCGAATTTCTAATTTCTCACAAGATAATTTTTGATCATTTAAAAATAAGCTTGGCCACCTAATTTGAACCCATCTCACCACCGATTCAATAAAAAACAAAAAATGCAAATAAAAAATAAATGCAACCTAAATCTATACGCTATGTAATTAATAAAATTAACCCCCTAATTTTCTATGCAATAAAATAAATAAACTAAATTGCCAAAATTTAGGTGTCAACAGTAGGTGTGAATTGTGGAAATTATGTGCCAGAATTTCACGAGTCCCAACTTGAGCGTACAGGTAATTGATGTGCAATGTTGTTTTGTCATTGATGGCTCCCATCACTGAGAAACTTCTTGAAAGCTTCATATGAGTTTATCTTGCTGAGAGGAAAGTCAAAATCAACTAGTCCAACATATCCTCCTCCAAAAGCAGAGAAAAAATATGAAAGATGCAGGGAGAGATCTAAAATGCCCACAACTTGGATTTTCTTGCATGTACAAGGATTGATGTGCACGAAGACGCATGTGCGACTGATCTTACCTATGTCTTCTAAGGATGACATTTATGGCGGCCTTTAATTTTCGTTAGAGCAATAGAACTTTCTTTATAAACTTGAAACATTCATTCACCATTAATTCGATAGATTAAGAGGTGACACTTTGAATTTTTATTTCAATTTCTAGGTTTCAATTTGATGATAAGTGAAGAAGATAGTAGTTATTGCATGAAGGACATGCTACATGTCTAAAAAAAGTTGGAAGGAAAGTATTATAGAAAGATCATACAAATGTAAGTGAAGAGGAAGAACACATAGAATATAGGAAGAGAAAAACATAGAGGCTATAACTTGTTGTTGAAGATAAAAGGCAATGGTGATGATGTAGCATTGACATGCCAGTCATGGAGCAATCCCCAGAGGAGAAGGAGAAGGAGAAGGAGGGAAAGAGTAGTACGGAGTTGAGTCCCCGTCACTTTGGCTCCAACTACTCCTTGTACTAGGGTCGCGCTGAAGAACCTGGCTTTCGAGCATTCGAACCACTTTAGTCATCTCTGGTCGAATGGATGGATTCTTGTGTGAGCACAACAATGCCAATAGGGCTAGTCGCTCTGCTTCTTCTTCCCTGTAATTCCCCTGCAAATTGGGATCGATCACCCTTCCCAACTCGTTCTTGTTCATGAGGTCACCGATCCAATCCTCCAAACTGAGATGTTCATATGACAAAGAAACAAGTTCTGAAATTGTGGTTCCCGACAAGAGCTCGAGAAGCATTCTCCCGTATGCAAAGACATCATTCTTCAGTGTGCACTTTCCTGTGAAGAAATACTCAGGGGCAATAGACCCGTTTGTGCCACAGACGGTGGTATTGACATAAACATCTTCATAGCGATGATAGGATTGAGAATCGGAGCCAGAATCCGCCGACCACGTGGCCCACTCAATAGTCCCTTCCTCTGCATTATTCTCATCCATGATCACGGCTATCGAAAAATCTCGTATCACGGCCTCAAAATGCACATTCAGCAGTATATTTGACGCTTTGATATCGCGATGCATGATATTGATGTTACCTTGATTGTGAAGGTGTGCAAGCCCCCTCGCTGCTCCCAAGGCAATTCGCTTGCGGGTAGTCCAATCAAGAGGTCGGGCAAAACGATCCGGTCTCACTTTAAGATTGTATGATAGGCTGTTGTTGATCATCAAGGGATACACCAGCAAGAGCTCTTTCTTGGTCCTGCAAAAGCCCCTCAGGCATAGCACATTTGGGTGTGTCGAAACCGTGCTTCCCACTTGCACTTCTGCTTCGAAGCCCTCCTTGCTGAACGAATCGACAGAGCTTGCTCTGTGTACTGCCACTAGCGAACCATCGGCCAAGCGCCCCTTGTAAACCTTGCCACTCTCAAAGTACCCCTCGATGTTGTTGTTGCTGCTAAAGTTGTCCGTCGCGCGTCGGAGCTCCTTTAGGGAGAAGCTTTTAGGAGGTGTTGGATCGTCTTCAACGGACTCGGCAAAACTGAAGGTTCGGAGATTGAACACCATCATTAAGTGGGGAAACAGTAGATTCTTCTTAAGTGCAAATGGATCGTATGAGCTTGATGGTGGCCTTTAATTTTCGTTAGAACAATAGAACTTTCTTTATAAACTTGAAACATTCATTCGCCATTAATTCGATAGATTAAGAGGTGACGCTTTCAATTTTTATTTCAGTTTCTAGGTTTCAAATTTGATGACAAATGTAGAAGATAGTAGTTATTGCATGAAGGACGTGCTACATGTCTAAAAAAGAGTCGGAAGGAAAGTATTATAGAAAGATCATACAAACGTAAGTGAAGAGGAAGAACACATAGAATATGGGAAGAGAAAAACATAGAAGCTAAACTTGTTGTTGAAGTTAGAAGGCAATGATTATGATGCAGTATTGACATGCCAGTCATGGAGCAATCCCCAGAGGAGAAGGAGAAGGAGAAGGAGGGAAAGAGTAGTACGGAGTTGAGTCGCCCTCACTTTGACTCCAACTACTCCTTGTACTAGGATCCCGCTGAAGAAACTGGCTTTCGAGCATTCGAACCACTTTAGACATCTCTGGTCGAATAGATGGATCCGCGTGTAAGCACAACAATGCAAATTCGACTAGTCGCTCTGCTTCTTCTTCCACGTAGTTCCCCTGCAGATTGGGATCGATCACCCTTCCCAACTCGTTCTTGTTCTTAAGATCACCGATCCATTCCTTCAAACTGAGATGTTCATTGACTGCCAACGAAAAAAGTTTTGAAATTCCGGTTCCCGACATGAGCTCGAGAAGCATTGTCCCGTATGCAAAGACATCAGTCTTCAGCGTGCACTTTCCTGTGGAGAAATACTCGGGGGCAATAAACTCCCATGTACCAATGTAGGCGGAGGGGGGACTGGTGTCGACATAAGCAACTTCCCAGCGATGGTAGGATTGAGAATCGGAGCCAGAATTAGATGACCGCGTGGGCCATTGAATAGTCCCTTTCTCTGCATTATTCTCATCCATGATCATGGCAATCGAAAAATCTCCTATCACGGCCTCAAAATGCACATTCAGCAGTATATTTGACGCTTTGATATCGCGATGCATGATCTTGATGTTACCTTGATTGTGAAGGTGTGCAAGCCCCCTCGCTGCTCCCAAGGCAATTCGCTTGCGGGTAGTCCAATCGAGAGGTCGGGCAAAACAATCCGGTCTCCCTGTAAGATTGTATGATAGGCTATTGTTGATCATCAAGGGATACACCAGTAAGAGCTCTTTCTTGGTCCTGCAAAAGCCTCTCAAGCATAGCACATTTGGGTGCGTCGAAACCGTGCTTCCCACTTGCACTTCTGCTTCGAACTGCTTTTTGCTCCATTGATCGACTGTGCGAGCTCTTTTTACTGCCACTAGAGAACCATCGGCCAAGCGCCCCCGGTAAACCTTGCTAAATCCACCTTCGGCCAAGAAGTTTTCTCCGCTAAAGTTGTGTGTGGCGACTCGGAGTTCCTTTAGAGAGAAGCCCCTAGGAGGTGGTGGGGGATCATCTTCAATGGAATCGGTGGAACTGAAGGATCGGAGATTGAACACCATCTTTAAGCGGGGAAAAAGTAGATTCTTCTCAAGTGCAAAGGGATCGTATGAGCTTGATGGTTTTCCTCTATTGGTAGTGATTGGTTTGGGAATACCTTCTGCATATCCAAAGAGACTTGCTTGTCCACACCGTTTTCATAACTCGAGTTGGGATTATACGCGTCTCAACCACGGGCCACGAGTCACGACTGCTTTTGGTCGGTGTGAACGAATGAAATGATGGGAAAAGTCGTAGGATTGCCAACAGTGTGGAGCCATCACACTCCAAAGCCTTCCTGTGAAGCTTCGTGGAAAGAGAGAGCGAGAGAGGTTTCATTGCCTCGCGGCTTCCGAATTTGACCAAATGTGCAACTCATATAAAGCCTATTCTGCAAAATTTTCCTAGTATTTTTCGATTCCTACGCATTGAAAAATCCAAATGTGAAGAGCACACGTCTTTTCTCTGTACTACATGGGCCGTACATTACATGGAAAAGCTCTTAACTTTTGCATATCATTGAAGATCCATACTTTTGGTTACTCGTATTTGGAACACGTGCGTTATATGTCGATTGATCATATTGCAATTTCAATGGAAAATTTCCGATATCCATGGAAATATTAGTATTAATTTAAGATCATTATTCTGCTTCTCTATGTTCTATCTTTAATAGATAAACCTTGGAAACAAGAAACAAATGCATTAACAATAACAAGAAATCATTATTATGACATATTATAGACATAAAACATATAGTCAATCGACATTGCAAAAAAAAAAAAAAATCAGGATTTATTTCCACTGGATCTGCCGGGTGATATTGTTGACCAAATATATTACACATAAAACAAATGAGTTCATCTTCCTTGAAAACTCGATGCGCAACCACTCTTGACATCTTGCGATTGTCATAGTTTATTTTGTCAAATCTTGTTACGTAAGAAATAATAATGTTCTTGTCCATCCTTTAAAACATATTTTGTGAAGGAGCTTAGAAAGTTCGTGTCACTAATTTATACATGTACTAATCCAGTATCCTGTGGAATGCAAGGGATCCACGCGGATTTCATTCATTGTTCTTTAAATAGAGTATAAAATATTCTGAGTCAAAAATGTTTCAATAGTAAGGTACCAAAATAATAGTTTGTTAAAAAGTATTTATAATAGCCATCATGGCTTCATTTAAAGGAAGTTTTTGAGAAATTTCTTTGTACACAAAATTTTTGTGATGTGCATCATTCCCTCATCTCCATTTAACAAAATTATCTCAAATCTATCTCTAGTTGTTAGCGTGGAAATTGCAATATAAAGTTGTCCATGGCAAAAAAACTGGCTCAAGGAGATATAAGCCAACACAGCTTCAAGTTTGGCCAATGAGAAAAGGGTAAATGCTTTCTTTTAAGAATAAATGGCCAATGCGACTCAGTGGGTGACCTAACTATGCAAGGAATGAACACTTCGAGTGCTAAATTTGCAATATTTGGATTAAAAAAAAAGAGGGCGGCGAAAAAAAGAAGAAGCAATTCACTCGGTCAACAAGCAGAACAGTGGACGTTCTGCAATAAAATAATAAAAGGGACCGAGAGCGCACGAGAAACAGAAAGGGAAAGAGGGAAAAAGAGGGGACAAAAAATAAAAGAAGGAAGGAAGATAGAGGGAAAAGGGAAGAAGGAAACCCACGCGTATATGCCACGGGAACCTTACCTACCCGGATTTACTCTGATTCGCAAGTCAATCGGATTTGTCAGGATGTCCAAAGCGTGTACGCGCGAATTCCCCTTTCTCTTCTTTCTTTTTGGTTTTCTGAAGGAGCTTTCTGTCTCCTCTCTTTTCTTCTTATCTCCCGGTTGTCTCTCTTCTTTTTATTTTTCTCTTCTTCCTTCTTCACAGCTCCAGCAGAATTTGAGAGCTCATTAGGTGGGCTAAGTTTGGGCCCATGGGCTTTGGCCCAATTTTATAGTGAGAATCTCTAGTGTTGTTGCATAACAAAGTTGGATTAATGTTTCGTAGTCACATAACAGGCATTGCTACTCTGAGTCACGTCTTCACGTGAAAGGAGATCCATCATATATGGATTTATTTCATCCACTGTCCTTTTCCCTGGATCGAATTAGATCTGGCTATTGCTTCGAGAGGGTTGTCTAGGCCGTGCACTGCACTTAAGGTCCTGGTCTAACATTGAGGTCTCTCTCCAGAACATTTTTGCAGGTAGTCAGCAGGTGAGAAGAAGGCTCGAGCGAATCTCTTGTTGGAGCCCTCGCTCAAAGTAGAAGATAGCAGCCATTGCATGAAGGACGTGCTATATGTCTCCAAATATCGGAGAGTAGTGCTACAGAAAGATCTTACGAATGAAACTGGTGGAACATACAGAGTTCAGAAAGCGGTAAACATAGAAGTTGAACATGTTATTTAATGTAAAAAAAGGCAATGGTGATGTTGTAGCATTGAAATGCCCGTCATGGACCGATCACCAAATGAGGAGAAGAAGTGGGGAAAGAGTATTATGGAGTAGTCGATTCACACTCACTCAAACTCCAACTACTCCTTGTACTAGAATCCCGCTGAAGAAACTGGCTTTCGAGTATTTCAACCACTTCAGACATCTCTGGTCGAACAGATGGATCCTTGTGTGCACACAACAATGCCAGTCGGACAACCTGTTCTACTTCTTCTTCCACATAGTTCCCTTGCAAATTGGGATCGATCAATCTTCCCAACTCGTTCTTGTTCATAAATTCACCAATCCATTCCTCCAAACTGAGATTTTCATCATACGCCAACGCATCGAGTTTTGCAGGTGGCTGTCCAGAGATGAGCTTGAGAAGCAGTTTCCTGAGTGTGCACTTTCCTGTGTGCAGGTACTCCGGGGCAATAAAATCAGCTCTGCCGTCGGCATAGGTGGTGTCAACATACACGTCTTCGTAGAGATGATAGGTCAGAGAATAGGAATCAGAATCAGCCGATTCTTCTTCCTGGGATGAGGATGAGACTCACGGGGTGCTTTAGTCTGGGCCATTGAATAGTCCCTTCCTTTGCATTTCCGACGTGCATGATAAGGGCACGCCAAAAATTTCCTATCACGGCCTCAAATTGGTCACTCAGGAATATACTTGACGAGCAAATGTCGCGGTGCATGATCTTGACATTGCCTTGATTATGTAGGTGTGCGAGACCTCTTGCTGCTCCCAAGGCTATACGCTTGCGAGTCGGCCAATCTAGAGGTCGTGTGGAACGATCCGGTCTCACTACAAGATGATAATATAGGGTCTTGTTGATCATCAAGGGATACACCCCTAAGAGATCGTTCTTGATCCTGCAAAAGCCCCTCAGGCGAAGCACATTTGGGTGTGTCGAAACCGTGCTTCCCACTTGCACTTCTGCTTCGAAGCTCTTCTTGTTCCCCAGATCGACATGGCTTGCTCTGAACACTGCCACTAGCGAACCATCGGCCAAGCGCCCCTTGTAAACCTTGCCACACGGAAAGAACCCCACGTAGTTGTTGCCGCTAAAGTTGTCCGTCACGCGTCGGAGCTCCTTTAGGGAGAAGCTTTTAGGAGGTGTTGGATCGTTTTCAACAGACTCGGGAGAACTGAAGGTTCGGAGATTGAACACCATCTTTAAGCGGGGAAAAAGTAGATTCTTCTCAAGCGCAAATGGATCGTATGAGCTTTGATGGTTTTTCTCGATTATTGGTGAATGGTTTGGGACTGCCGTCTGCTTGGACACTGCTTTTGGGCGGTGCGAATGAATGAAATGGTAAGGAAAAGTCGTTGGATCGAAAGCTGATTTCGAGGCATGGGCCGGTCTTGCTCTCCTGTGAGCAGCTTTGGGGAAAGAGAGCGAGAGAGGCTTCATTGCCTCGAAGCTTCCTAAATTTGACAAAACGAGTGACTCATATAAAGCAAATTTCGCATAATTCTCCTAGTCTTCTTGCATTCCCAACTTTGAAAACTTAGGCAGGCTCGGCGCAATCCAAGCCGAAAGTCGGTCCAAACTGGCTCGGCCAATCCAGATTTTTCACTCGAGGGAGGGAAAAAAAAGAAAAAGAACTGGCTAGCCAATGTGCAAGATTTATTCTTATTTTGGTAAATTAATAAAATTATTGCACGATTAAAATATAAAACGGAGCATCTCATACTTTTTGGCTTCTTGTCCATAATCCATCTCTTTTATCTTTAGCATTATTGAGTCAAAGCACCATTTTAACTCCCTCCCATTTCTTTCTGTGTAATAATTGGGCATAAAAGAAAAGCCAAAAAGCCCAAATTTATGTTGGTAAGACCCGACTCAGCTCCTCTTTTGTGCTTCTAAAGTGTCATGAAAGAACAAAGAAAAGAAAGAGAAAGCAAAACGAAAGGGAAAGAAGAAACGAGAGAGACAGAGCTCGGAGGAAATCGAAAGAAAGAAGAGAGGAAATCGCTGTGGTTGGTCGGAAAGCATCAATTGATGCCCGAGTACACCTTTTACATGTGAATGGTAAGATTTCCTTGCGGTCTTTCCCTCTTACAAGTTTGGTTTTTGTTCTAGGAGTTAAAAGTGTAGCTCCTTCTTGGTCCGGCCAAAGCCCCTCAGGCGTACCGCATTCGGATGCACATAAATCAAGCTTGACACTTCCATCTCTGTTTTGAACTGCTTTTCAGTCCCCTGCACGAGATTGCTGGCCCTTTTGATTGCCACTTGGAACCATTGGCCAAGCTTTCCCAATAAACCATACCGAATCCACCCATGCCCACCATATTATTGCGGCCTAAATTTTGCATCGCGTCTCCAAGCTCCTGCAGAGAAAAGCATTTAGGGAGTGCTGGGTCGTCTTCAATGGGATTGGAGAATCTGAAGGTTTGGAACTTGAACACATATGAGATTTCTTTTAGTGCTGAGGATTAGCTTTTTCTGTCTCAGTAGCTTTGGTTCGGCGCGCCCAAGACTGTCTAGGGGCGTGAAAGTCGTTCCACCTGGGATCATCTTTTCTCATAACGAGGAGAATCGACTTTCCACTTGGGATCATCTTTTCTCCTAACGAGGAGAATCGCCCTTGGTGTCGTTGAATCTACGGGCCAGCTCTGCAATCCAAACTCTAAAGTCTTATCCTTTTAGCAGCTTCGGTGGGAGAGAGAGACAGTTGAAAATACATCAATATTATAATTTGCAATTCTAATTAAAAAAAGGATTAACTCAATGAAAAACTCTAAATTAATATACCGGTGACAAATTTACTATCCGTTAAAATTTTTACCGTTAAATTGCCGAATTAAATAATATGTGGTAGTTGATGGGTATACTGATTCCACGACACATGCTATGATGTTCAACTGGACGTCACAACAACTAAATTAAAGGAAGAGCAAACGACGGATGTTTTTAAATGTACAAGGACCATTTTGAACTAACAAAAAGGAGAGGGAGAACTAACAAAAAGGAGAGGGATAATTTCGAATAAAAGTATATGGACCGCTAGTAACATTATTCTTATGTATCTACTATCTAATAATAATCATTGCATTTGCCATCAAAACGTCATTTAGAATGCCACCGCAAGGTCATCAAAATCTAGGGTGTTAGAGTACCGTATGCCGATATAGCAAGATTGATGCACACATGGGAAAATGCCGCTCATAACCAGCCACAAGCAACAAAAAAGAAGTTAGAGGAGATAAATGGATTGCTAACTGATGTTGATCAAGAATGTTGGGAATTACTGATTCCCAGAAACCGGATTCGACACTAAATCGAACCCCTAAAAAGAGTGCGGAAGACGAGCCCGGGAAAAACACATGTATCACCGATCCTAAGGCACATCACGATATCGAACGTACCTTGTTAACCATAGCCTAAACACCGATGATTTGAAGAAGAAAGACTGATCCCGTTCTATCCGATGATGTCAATTGGCCTTGAAGGGAAGAAGAAGTCGTCTTCTTTGCTCTTGTTCTTCTTTTGGAAGGAGAGGGAGAGAAGGAACGTACGTTATCTGAAAGGGTGCGTTCCTCCCTCTCTTTTTTCTCCCTTAAATACGTTCTCTCCAAAGGACGTGTCCCTTCGGTAAAAACACTCCCCAAAAGTTACAACTCTTCAACGTGTCCCTCCATCCATGGGCCCTAAACTTGTGGGCCGGGCTTTTAGGCCCATCATGGGCGGACGGGCCAACTTAGGCCCATCACATTAATTAAATAAAACCATCATCTCCCACTCGCATATGGTGGGCCGAACATGATCCTCTTTACCTCTCTACAACATTCATACTGGTGAATAGTCCGTGCGACCAGCATACTTTGAGAGCTCGTTGCTATACATCTGTTAGGAATATATATCAGCTCATAATGGGCATCACATTCCGAGTAGATTTAGTATGCAGTACCTTAGATCGATCGATCACATTTATATCTCTCTTGATCTCTTTTAAACAATGATATATATATATATATATATATATATATATATATATATATATATATATTGTATTCACAATTATGATTATCCCAAAGACAGTCATAATTGGTCGACCAGTGAATACAAAACTACAATGTGATTCTCCAAATCCGATCTTCCTCTTTCCTTCAAGCTCTCAATTTCAGTTCAACTTGCTTTTCTAGAAATGTCCCATTAGATCGAATCAATTCATGATCATTGGCAACATCCTAAGATAGCAATCATTGAATAGAAATCTTGAGAATAAGTAAGAGTCATGAAGGCACTAAATTGAGGAACTCTTTTCCTCAAGAGTGTCACACGGCATAAAAGTTGAGATCAAACTTTTGCCACTCTTATTGGTCGTCTCATGCATACGTAGTATGAAATACGTATTACGGTATCAACTCCTTTCCCATGGAGTGTATGTCTACACCATCAATACCGTACAGATGATAGTTCAGACATACCCAATGTCTAACTTGAGTTCACGTATCTACTCATTCACAAAATTCATCAGAACTCACATCTGGCATTTTAGACAGATAAAGTAAAATATGTGGGGTATTTTAATTTCGGACATAGTACATATCATGTCCTTATCTTAACATTTAGTTAAGGTAACATATATATTTTAAGCTTGAGCTCTCGATTATCACCTAGATAATAAGCTTAAAAACCGTCTCATCTCTATTTATCACATAGTAAATAGAGGCGATTACCCTTGTGAGAGGGCTAATCTCTTATCTGTCCGACATACTTTCTCAACTTAATGTAATGCACTGAGCATTAAGATGCATAAATATCAAACAAAGATTCATAGGCATTAATGATGAAAACATAAATTCATTAAACGTGAACAACTCAGGGAAATTACAATATCCAGTACATCAGACTCTACGCAATCCTAGAGATTTTACATGACTACAAAACACATCTCTAGGTATTGGCTTTGTCATAGGATCTGCTACCATTCTATGCGTAGATATGTACTGTAAGTTCACATCCTTTCGTGCAACCATATCTTTGACAAAGTTAAACTTGGTATATATATATGTTTGGTCTTGCCATAATATTTTGGATCTTTAGTGTACGCTATAGCTGCTTGGCTATCACAGTTAACCAATAATGGATTTGCAGTTTTCTCAATAACACCTAAATGATCCAAAAATCTCTTAAGCCAAACTCATTCTTGTACTGCTACTGATAATGCCACGAACTCAGCTTTCATCGTGGACAAGGCTATACACGTTTGCTTCTTACTACTCCATGATATGGCGCCATTGTTCAGTAAGAAAGCAAATCCAGAGGTAGATTTCCTTTCATTTAAATCTCCTCCCCAATCAGCATCTGAATAGTCTTCAAGTCGCAGATCATTTCCTTGGTAATTCAGCTTGTAATCAGCAGTTCCCTTCAGATACCTCAGTATTCTCTTAACGGCTTTCCAATGTGCTTGACCTGGATTGGATTGGTATCTACTCACCATTCCAACTGCAAAACATATGTCAGGTCTTGTACACATCATAGCGTACATCAAGCTCCCAACAACACTAGCATAAGGAATATGTTGCATTTGTTCCTTCTCTTGTGGAGTTCTTGGACACAGTCTATGACTCAATCCTTCACCTTTTGCAATAGGAGTGTCTATGGGTTTACAATCTTGCATACGAAATCGTTCAAGAACCTTATTTATATATGTTTCTTGCGAAAGAGATAACGACCTCTTCGAACGATTTCTTGAAATCTTAACTCCAAGAATGTATGCAGCCTCACCCATATCTTCATCTTAAAGTTGGAAGATAACCAACTCTTAACAGTATTAACAAACTCCATATTGCTTCTAGCAATTAGTATATCATCAACATATAATGATATGATCACAAATTGATCTTTGGATCTTTTGATATATACACAATGATCCTCATCAATCATTGTAAAATCATATGCCATTATGGCATTATGAAAATGTATATACCATTGTCTCGATGACTGCTTTAGGCCATATATCGATTTCAAAAGTCAACAAATTTTTCCTTCTTGGCCTTCCATAATGAAACCAGTAGGTTGTTCCATATATATTTCTTCCTCTAATTCTCCATTGAGGAAAGCAGTCTTTACATCCATTTAATGTAATTCAAGATCCATACTAGCCACTATTGCCAGAATAATGCGAATCGAGGTAAATCTCACCACAGGAGAAAATGTTTATTCATAATCAATTCCTTCCTGTTGATTATACCCCTTCGCCACAAGGCGAGCCTTATGCCTTTCTATCGAGCCATCAGCTTTACGCTTTATTTTAAGAACCCACTTGTTCCCAATAGCTTTGATTCCCAAACATGGTTTGACTTCATTGACTCCATTTCCTCTCTCATTGCATGCATCCATTTTTCCTTACTAGGGCAACTTAGAGCCTCATTTATATTTCTTGGCTCATCCTCATCTTGTGGGGCAATCATAAAAGTTTCCACTTCAATGTCAAAACGTCGACGGGGAATACTTTTGCGACTTGTTCGCCGTATGGGAGATTGTACACTTTGCACATCATTCCCCATTATGCTCCCACTAGGATTAGATAATGATGATGTCGTGTCATCATGTGGTTGTAATTGAGAATGAGTAGAATTCAATTCATCACTTCTCATATTACTCCCACTTGGACGAACTCCACAAATATCATTATCTTGATCCAAGTTTTCAAATAGGGAGTAATCTTCACCTATTTCGCCCTTCTTAGGAAATTCATTCTCTAAGAATGTGACATCCCGTGATTCAAATTCAGTTATACTCCCACTTTCCTGCTCACCTATGAACACATACCCTTTCGAACGTTCGGAGTATCTTATGAAAATACTCTTCTTTCCTCTGGGACCCAAGTTCCCAAACTTGTGAGAGGGCTCATGAGTATAGGCAGCACAATCCCATGGCTTAAGAAAACTTAAGTCCGGTTTTCTACCTGTCCATAACTCATATGGAGTAGAAGTAACTGATTTGGAAGGCATCCGGTTAAGTATATATGCAGCAGTTAACAACGCATCACTCCAAAAGGTGATAGGTAAGTTAGCATGCGCCATCATTGATCTAACCATTTCCAGTAGGGTTCTATTTCTTCTCTCCGCAACACCATTTTGTTGAGGAGTATATGGAACAGACAACTGTCTTTCTATTCCTTTTTCATCACATAATTTTCTGAACTCATCAGATAAATATTCTTGACCTCGATCGGATCTCAATACTTTTATTTTCTTGTCTAATTGATTTTCTACCAAGTTCATAAACCTTTTGAAACAACTTAATGCTTCAGATTTATGAGAAATCAAATAGACATATCCGAATCGAGTATAATCATCTATAAAAGTGATGAAATAAATAGCCCCATGCCTTCCTCTCACATTCATTGGACCACATACGTCAGAATGGATTAAATGCAGAGGAAATTCAGCTCTTTTACCTTTTCCAAATGGTTTCCTTGTCGTTTTCCCTACCAGGCAATGCTCACACATTGGCAAATCGACCTTTTCAATATTGCCTAACAAGCCTTCTTTGGCTAGTCTATTCATACGTTGTTGGCCAATATGACCAAGTCTAGCATGCCACACATTCACATAATTATCATATGAATTAGGAGACGTGAGAAGGGAATAACAAACATTTGCATTAACATAGTCAATGTCTAATACAATGAAACCATCCAGAAAATAACCACAACCATAGTAGTTTGTATCCAAATACAAATCTACACAACTATTATGGAAATTCACATTAAAACCAAACTTAACCAACACTAAAACAGACACTAAATTTCGACGAATCTCCGGAGCATACAACACATCATATAGGAATAAGGTGCGTCCACCACGCATGTTCAGTTGGCAGGTGCCAATTCCTTTTACTTCAGCTCTGGAGTTGTTTCCCACATAGATTCACTTAGTTCCAGTCGGAACTCGTCGAAATTCTACGAAGTATTCTCTATCCTTCGCTACATGGTCTGTCGCTCCTGAATCTACAGTCAACAGAGGATTAGATTCAGTCAAGAATATAGAACTTGACACATATGCAAAGTTCCCAATAGTACAAAGGGTGTGTACCTTCTTTGGCTCGCGACAATCGCGGGCATAGTGACCCCTCTGGTCACAGTTATAACATTTTACCCTTGAGATATTCTTCACATGATGACGTTTTCCCCTCTTCACACGAGGATGTTTTCCTCTCTTTTGTTGGTTAATTCTTGGTTTCTTGCAAGAATGACTTAATCCCTTGCTTTTCCACATATTGAACGAATCAATGCGCTTGCGCTTAGAGCTTGAAGCCCCTTTTGAGCTGAAAGCAACACATCAAATATCTGTATCCCGCTCAAATGCCTTGAGGCAATCATCAGCTAGCTCAAGGTGGCGCACAACATTCTCAAGATCTTCCATAACATAGTCAAGAGCTTTTAGTGCTTTTTGCTTTTCCAGCACATATTGAATTCTTATATTCAATATTTCACTATTATTGCCGTTCAATTTGTCTTCTTTGTTCAAATCAGCAATTATGTTCTTAGTTGCTGAATCCATCGATCCAACATATCGAGACATATATGCACGAAATATTAATGCCTATCACTTATGCATCTATTTTGCACAAACCCATCATATTAATTAATAATTTTAAGTAAGGTTTCAAAATCAAAATGTCACTATGTTTCCAATCATCCTCCAAAAATCCTATCTTAAAACTATCATTAATATAACTATCCATGCAAAGTAAATTCTATGAAGCTACAAAAACTTTTATGAACTACCTACAGCAGTTAACAACAACAGAAAGCAAATAATATCTGATATCCAATAATGATATAATAATAATGCTTTCACATAATACAACTAACATATTAGTTGCTACATCAACAACAATCAGGTAGAAAACATAACATAAGATGTACACAAAGCACACTAAATAAAGACCAGCCATGTCATCTAAAAACAAGACATCATACTACTAATAGGGAAAGCTGCTACTTGGTTCAACTTCTTTTTCTTTTTCTCTATAAAATTTTCAGGCATTCTTGACAGCCATGGAAAAACAGACGGATATCCCTTAGGATTTCTCCTACGCACATTCATTCCTGGCCTAATCGAAGTCATTCCTTGGGTCGCAGTCTTTGTGGCTCCAACCCGATGATATTCATCTACAAATTCCATTACTAGCTCCTTATATCTAGAAAATCCTTTGACCTTCCATAGGCGATTCAACACTCCTTGCCATTCTGGTGGAAGAGTGTTCATAAAGAATCGCACCATCTGAGTACCTGGCATGGGATAACCGTTTCAAATGACTTCTTGAATTTTGTTGTTGACCTCTATGACATGATCAATTATGTCGTTACTCTCCCATCGATAACCATTCAAATCGGCTATCAACCTTGAAAGCATTTCCTTTTGTTCATCTGACATTGTGCGCACAGATGAGCGCGGCTTACGGGGAGGCATTGTTTCTGCAACAAATGTAGAACAAAAAAATGGATTACATATAATCCACATAGACATAATTGAAAAAGAAACACATTCTTTTTTTTTTTTTTTGGTCAACGGTCGACGGTCGGTCACGGTCAACGGTCAACGGTCAACGGTCAACCGGGTCGGACGGGTCGGTCACCGGGCCGGGTCAAGCCGGTCGGGCCGGTCGGTTCGTCCGACCGGCACGTGCGGCACGCGTGGGCAGCTGATGTCACGATGACGTCAGCTAGCGTGTGCCGCGCACGCGCCATCGGTGGCACCCGCGCACGTGCGCGCGTCGGCCTCGCGCGCGCGTGCGACGCACGCGCCTGCGCCTGCGAATCGCGCGTGTGTTGTACGCACCGAAGACGCCGGTTCACTCCGGCTGCGCGTGGGGGCGCGTCCGGCGGTCTTTGGCGGCGTTCCACCACTCGTCGCGTTCGTCTCGACGAGACCTTCCATCCAGAGCCTTCAGAAATGGATTTCGACTTACAGAAACTCAAAAAAATGGATGAATAGTGTTCGGGTGTCGGGATTTTTCTGTCTCGATTGGTGTCGGCCAATTAATTTCACGAAAAAATAATAAGAAATCATCCATAAACATGAAAGGGGTCGGGAAAAACATGAATAGGGCTCTGATACCAATGTTGAGAATTACTGATTCCCAGAAACCGGATTCGACACTAAATTGAACCCCTAAAAAGAGTGCGGAAGACGAGCCTAGGAAAAACACATGTATCATCGATCCTAAGGCACATCACGATATTGAACGTACCTTGTTAACCACAGCCTAAACACCGATGTTGATTTGAAGAAGAAAGACTGATCCCGTTCTATCCGATGATGTCAATTGGCCTTGAAGGGAAGAAGAAGTCGTCTTCTTTGCTCTTGTTCTTCTTTTGGAAGGAGAGGGAGAGAAGGAACATACGTTATCTGAAAGGGTGCGTTCCTCCCTCTCTTTTCTCCCTTAAATACGTTCTCTCCAAAGGACGTGTCCCTTCGGTAAAAGACACTCCCCAAAAGTTACAACTCTTCAACGTGTCCCTCCATCCATGGGCCCTAAACTTGTGGGCTGGGCTTTTAGGCCCATCATGGGCGGACGGGCCAACTTAGGCCCATCACATTAATTAAATAAAACCATCAAAGAAGAATTTAACGTTAAAGTGATTGAGTAGATAACAGATGATTGATTCCTTTCTTTAAAACTTAAGAGTGTACTAACAATATCACTATCTCATGGCATCTTTATCCCCATGAAGTTGCGAAAATTATCAGCAAGCATATCTCCACAATTATGAGAAGACCGTGAGAAAGGGACAATTATCCAATCAGTCCCGATTCTAAACTTATTGTACAAGAGTTACTTCTTAATTTTGCTAATTTAATCATAAATTATTGCATAAATTCCAATAAAATATTTCCTTTCAATTTTTGTAAGAAATCACTGATGTTATGATCCAATCATTACTGGTCATCTATGTGGCACGCCGCCATATCTATAATTTCTTCGCAAAAATTTGTCATAAGGACTACATTGTAATTTTATTCATAGGTTTGAGAAATCCCTACTATTTATCTCTTTCTCCGATGAAAGTTCACAGAATGCCCAAAGCACAAGAAGCTGACCCATCATCAAAGTAAGCCCAAGTCCAACCAAGAAGGACCGCTGGATCTATCAATATTCAAAGCCCGCAAAAGGCAGCAGCTATCAAGACCATGCATTCGTCACACTCCCAATGTAACGAGCATGATGCATATAGTCCCATAAATCATATATTATGCACCGTATCATAAACTAAATGTATAGCATAGCAAGCAAATGTCAAAGTGATTTGATCCCTGATGTCAAGAAAATCCTTTGCTCACGCCTTTTCAGGTTAAGCCCTGAAAATCACATTGGCTGTGATTAAACCTTGGATGGTCTATGCACATGTATATCATATCACATCTCAATAGGAAGGTCGACAATGACCATCAAATCCGTATCACAATACCACGTGCTGGCACATACATTACCAATATAAATAACATTTCATTTTCATAATGTTGCAAATAATAGCAACATGAAGTTAAAAAAAATAAATAGTACTTTGTCCAGTTTTAAGAAGGAGCCACAATATGATGTATTTTCTATACTTTGAAATACTTGACACAGCATGGCGGAATATGACTCTTCCTCAATAAATCAAGTCATGCAATTTTTAACCACCGGAGGTTAACCCATTAGCTACTCTTCCCACTTGGAAAGAGGGAGGTGGGGTTTCCCCTCTTTCTTGGGAGGATTGGAGTGGAGACGTGTGCTAAATAAACCTCCACCCATTTTTCCTTGGACCCGAACACAAGTTAGGTACTTTATTGGATGTTGCACTCTTTAGATATAGCGGCTAAACTTGCTTGGGCCCAAAAGCCCATGAGGAAAAAAATTACGAATATTCCATTCGAGAGGCAAATTTAGGGTCCTATGGCTCCTGTACGCACCTCAATCGCTTACAAATTTCTTAACACTATATATCATTAGAACTACTCGATTGTGTAGAAAATACAGTATTTTTCTAGATAGCAAATAAAAGTTATATTTTTTCAAATATTCATCGTGCTTGTCTATTTTCTTCAGTAACCATATTAGACCTTTCATAGACTTCGAATTATCACCGATATTTATTTAGACTTCAAAACCATTTTCCATAATTTTCACGAGTTTGGAAATCCTGGAAAATAACAGAAAATTCAAATGCTTTCGAAAATTATGAAAAATTCGCAGATTGTACAATTTTCTGTGCCGGTTGCTATTGTGAAAACAACATTGCGATCCGATGTCAGGGTGGATCGCACAAGCTGTTGGAAGTGGTTGTGTGCGCGGACAACTACTCTACGTTGCTAAAGAGATGGAAGTATCACGTCTTTTGAAATGATTAATTTCCTCGAGGACGAGAAGGCTATCTATCAAATTCAAGGAGGCGACTTTCAACTTAGACATGGAACTGGATCTGCAATCGGAGGAGATCCTCCGGCTCGAGCCTTTGCGCATTCGGGAACGCAAGGGGGAAGGTGCTTCCCCTGCATTCCCGAGTTTTAGCCGTCCCGAGTTTTGGCCGTCCCATCCGCTGAGGAATTTCTTGGAAGCGCGATTACATGATGCTACCTTAGTTTCCGCCTGACATCCTGAAAATTAGAGGGAAGAACACCGTCTACCGCAAAGTGTCTACAACCTCAGCTGTTGACTTTTGAGAATCCTCCAAGATCCATACTTCTAATTACTCGTATTTGGAACACGTTCGTTATATGTCGATTTATCATATTCCAATTTCAATGGAAAATTTTCTATATAAGTGGAAATACTCGTATTAATTTTAGATCATTTTCTTTTTCTCTATGTTCCATTTTCAATAGATAATCTTTGGAAACAAGAAACAAATGCATTTTCAATACGTAGAAATCTTTACTATGAATTAGTAAAGACATAAAACTTATAGTCAATCGATATAACAAATATATGAAAATCGGGATGTTTTTTGTTAGATCTTTCTGAAGTTAGTGTAGACCAAATATTAGAAAAGACAAAAGTACTTGATATGAGTTCATCTTCCTTGTAAACTCCCTGCACAACTACTCTTAATGTATTACGATTTTCATAATTGATTTTTCAAATCTTGTGACTCAAAAGCTAATGATGTTCTCGTACATCCTTCGAAAACTATTTTCTGAAGGAACATAGAAAATTGGTGTCACTAATTTATCAATGTACTAGCCCAGTAACCCCTGCTATGCACAGGATGCATGTGGATTCCATTCGTTGTTCTTTAAATAGAGTATAAAAATTCAAAGCCATTAACGTTACCAAAGTAAGGTACCAAAGGAATATTTTTGTAAAAAGAATATTAAAAATAACTATCATAGCTTAACCTAAGGGAAATTTATTAAAAAAAAATTTGTACACAATATTTTGGTATGTGCATCGTCTGTCACACCCCGATCCTCGAGCACGTACCCATCCCTCGGTGGTTGATTTAAATTACGACTTCCCAGGACGAGTCGCCAACCCTTTCATTTTTAATTACGCATGCGGAAGCGAAACAAATCCCCTGATAACAAAAGCTTGGGATAGAAAGAAGTAGGAAACCAAATCACCATTAAAACACCTCTTTTATAAACACACAGGTTAATGTACAACACCGGTCTATCTACAAAAGACCGGCTCAACAAAAATGGGACTGTCCTATGACTAACTAGTCAGACACGTTCACCGATCCTTCGGTCTCCATCTCCCCAGACTCCGGGGCTTTGGGTTTTCCACGACCGCCATCTAAGGACCTAAAAAAGTTGAGCCCACGACAGGGTGAGACAATGTCTCAGCAAGTTCACCCCATAAACCCTGATTAGGAAGAAAATACGCCTCAAGAGTTACCTAAGCACAAGCACAGGTCAAAGGACTTAACTTTGCCTCAAATCTTTCCTACAAGTCAGTATAATTCATAAATCCAAGCAATCAATTCGATCGCTCACACAAGTGTGATCCACAGATACACATCGGTCAATCAATTCAATTAATCCAATCATTCATGGCTCACACAAGCATGAACTACTGACACACATTGGTCTATCAATTTAATAAATCACTGCTCACACAAGCTGAAACGCACTAATGCTCACACAAGCTGACTTCTATTATTGCTCACACAAGTTGAACTAGATCATTGAGATCATTGCTCACACAAGCTGACTGATTATGGCTCTCACAAGCTGACTTATACCGATGCTCACACAAGCTGATTGATTATTACTCTCACAAGCTGACTCATATGTTTGCTCACACAAGCTGAACTACGATAAATTACTCTTGGCCAAGGATCTTGTGCTTTGCACATCAATTCCTCAATTAAATACCCAACTTGGCCTAATTTCATCGTGTTAAAATGTACCCGATAAAAATAATCGTGTGTGGGTACACGGTCAGCCTAAACCAAAAATATCATATCCTTATTTTAGAAAATCCCACTATTTATACGGTGTCTGAAAACAGTTTTGGCGTTGTAAACTGACGCCCCGGTAATTTCTAATTAATTACTGAAATTATTCAATTTTGGGATAATTTTCCAAAATTACAACTTTCACTCGAATTGCACAATATAGCATTGAATTAAATAAACCAAGTATACCATTGCAATCAACACAAAATTCCGGTCACCGGCTATCTCGGTCTAATTTCTGGAAATAATAATTAATTAAATAATTACCAAAAATTAATTAATTAAATACCAATAAATGCCATAATTGTAAACTTAGGCCGAAAAAGCTTAATTAAATACCGAAATGGGCACGGAAAATTTCCGAACCAATTTAGATAATTAATGCAAGCTATCTAGTCTCTAATTAATTTAATCTAACAACCTAACATGCGAAATTTTAATTAAATTACTAATCTAATCTAACTAACCACCTAAACCGTAATTAACTTAAAATAATCACCACCTAAGCGTAATTAACTCTCTAAGTAGAGTTTAGTGGGTAAACTCACCGGATTTGCGAGCCGGTGAGTCCATGGCGACGGCGACGCGATGGCGAGCGATAAACTCTGAAGTGGCGGTGCCAAACAGAGACCGAGCCAGGTCGAAATCGGCCACAAGGTTGGCTAGAAAAAAATTGCGGGCTGTTGGGCTCGGCTTCAAGCTTCGGTGGGCTCAGGGACGTGGAGAAGGCACGGATTCGGCGACAAAGGGCAGCAAAGAGTCAACGTGGGGGCTTCGTTGGAGGCTGAATTTGACTGGTGGCGTTTGAAGTGTGGACGTGGCAGCGAAAGGGGGAGCACAGATCGAACGGTGGAGGGATTTGCTGGGGGAAATGGTTGCTTTGGTGGTCAAAGATGGGATGTCTTGTTGCTGGGTGTTGACTCGGTTTGCTGCAGTCGCGTGGATGGCTTCAGTGGACGTTGCTTCGGTTGAGGGAACAAAGGATGGTGGAGGGCTGTCAGAGTTAGTGAGTGGAGGGAGACAATGGCTATAGATTCGAAGGAAAATGAAAGAAAAACAAGAGCAGAGACCAAAGGAGGTTGGCGGGCAGTTAATCGAAGAAAAAGAAGGGGGAGGAATCGTGCACGAGAAGTCAAAGATAACATCCAATTAATCATTTCTTTGGACCAAGGAGTCTTCATGGTTATCCCTTTGTCCCCCCATAATACTTTCTTGAGAAGTAATTCCACAATTAATCAATTTTGATGCCCAAAAGTTGCACCCCCCATCAAGCTCTGAATTTCCTCAACCTTAGGCTTCAATTTCTTTATCAAATTCCTCAATTTGATGTCTAATTTTGTAGAAGAAAAAGCCCACATAATTTCTACAATTTCCTTTCACCAAGTAGCTCGCTAAGGAGGCCAAAAATTCCTTCAATTTGGCCAATCCGAATTTCCGTGAAAATCCCGAACTCTCCGAAAATTTTTCGAAGAATGAGTCGACATTCCTAAAATAAATCGTGACATAACAAAACTTTTAATTTCTGAAATCAGGTTTAAATTCGCAGTTAATTTCAATCTGACGTGATTTTAGCATAATCTAACCTACCGAGTAGCTTTCAGGAATTTTTAATGCAATTGACCCGTGGTCGATTTATCTCGAGTCACAATGTACATCTTCGACACATTGGCGACTTTCGGTTGTCGTAAAAATCTCAAGGTTTCAAATACGGGCACATGATACTAAAACGACAGAAAAATCGGCCTAGTGCCGATCGATGAGAATTTTGCAATCTAGTGGAATCACCCACACTCCGATCACCTATCTCAGTCGAATCGACCTATTTTCGATCTCTGATAGATTTTCGATTATGCCGTAATGACCCTTGCAGATTAGCACGGTCGAGCAATCAATTCCTGGTTGAATTATCAAGTCTATTGCGTTTAAATTCCTTAATGACTTCCTTAGATAGTCTAGTTATCTCATGAATGATCAGCTCAGAGAATAACACTATAGGCGCATCGATGAAAGTCCTGACTCATTCAATTGAAAACAGAACTGAATTTTCAGGGTATCACATTGTCTCCCTCATCTTCATTTACCAAAAGAATCTCATGTTCGTCCCTGGTTGTTGCTTTGGGAATTGCAACATAAAGTCGTCCATGGCTAGAAACTGGCTTAGGGAGAAATAAACCAACATGGCATGAATTTTGGCCAATGAAAAAGGGGAACCGCCTTTTTTAAGTATAAGTGGCCGAAGGAGACTCGGTGGGTGATTTCTGCCAAACTGATAATGTCCATGATCTTTTGAAATTGGTTGCAACGAGCCAAAGGGATGATTTCCGCCAAAGAATTTCTAGGACATCAATCAGGTTATAATAAATTTGAGATCAGTTAATCTTTAAATTTATTGAAAAAAATGAATCTTATAAGAAGGAGAATACCCCATCCGGGAGTTTTACATATACAAAGACACGAAGGAATTGCACAATTGCACAATTAAGCAGGTCATTAAAACCTCTCACAAGTGCACAATCCGTTTGCACAACATGATATTCGGCACGAGTCTCCTCATTTCCCAACTCGCTGACATTTAGGGAGAGCTCGAGAGAGCTGCAGATATGAGGAATCGAACTATGCAGCCCTTGGTAGTTCGAATGAGGTTAAGGCTAACAATATCATTACTCTTGTCATTGCCTCCCCACGAATAGGAGATAATCAAGTAAATAAAGACGAAATGGAGATTCCGTTGGTTGAAACATTGCCCAGAAGTAGCTGAAATGGCCCAGGCAGGTGTAAATTATGGAAAGTGCATACCCGGATTTTACAAGTCCCAACTTGAGCCTACAAGAAATTGATGTGCAATGTTGCTTTGTCATTGATAGCTCCCAAAACCATCTAGTCCAACTATATCCTCCTCTGAATGCAGATAATCAAATTTAAAAGACGCAGGCACAGAATCGAAGTGCCGACAACTTGGATTCTCTTGCATAGACAAGGATTGATGTGCACAAGGACGCATGTGCAACTGATCTTATCAATGTCTTCTAAGGACGGCTTTTATGGTGGCCTTTAATTTTCATTAGAACAATAGTAACTTTCCTCGTAAACTTAAACATTCACTCACCATTAATTCGATAGATTAAGAGGTGACACTTTGAATTTTTATTTCAGTTTCTAGTTTTCCTGACAAATGTAGAAGATAGCCGTCTCTCAAAAAAGTCGGAGGAAAGTATTACAGAAAAATCTGCGGATGCAAGTGAAGAGGAACATATAGAGTTTAAGAAGAGAAACATAGAAGCTAAACTAGCTATTGAAGGTAAAAGGCAATGGTCATTATGTAGCATTGACATGTCAGTCATGCAACAATCCGCAGAGATGGAGAAGGAGAAGGAGAAGGAGAAGGAGAAGGAGGGAAAGAGTAGTACGGAGTTGAGTCACAATCACTTTGACTCCAACTAGTGCCGGTACTAGGGTACCGCCGAAGAAACTGGCTTTCGAGCATTTGAACAACTTCAGACATTTCTGGTCGAATAGATGGATCCTCGTGTGAGCACAGCAATGCCAGTCGGAGTAGTCGCTCTGCTTCTTCTTCCACGTAGTTCCCCTGCATATTGGGATCGATCGCCCTTCCCAATTGGTCTTCATTCTTAAGTTTCCTAATGCAATCCTTCGGCCAGAAAGCTTTGCCATCGAGTACCTCAGTGGGAAAGTTGTAAATCAGCTGTCCCGAGATGAGCTCGAGAAGCATTTTCCCGTATGCAAAGACATCATTCTTCAACGTGCACTTTCCTGTGCTTAAGTACTCGGGGGCAATAAACCCAAGTCTGCCACGGATGGGGGTATTGACATAAAATTCAGCTGAATTTTGTCCTACCGGTGATGAGAATGAGACTCCCCTGCCCCACCTTGGAATGCACGTGGGCCATTCAATAGTCCCTTCCTCTTCATTTCTCTCATGCATGATAATGGCAAACCAAAATCCTCCTATCTTGGCCTCAAAATGCATGTCCAGCAGTATATTTGACGCGCAGATGTTGCGATGCATGATCTTGATGTTACCTTGATTGTGAAGGTGTGCAAGCCCCCTTGCTGCTCCCAAGGCTATTCGCATGCGAGTAGTCCAATCGAGAGGTCGGGCAAACCGATCTGGTCTCTCTCTAAGATCGTAAGATAGGCAATTGTTGATCATCAAGGGATAGACCAGTAAGAGCTCTCTTTTTGTCCTGCAAAAGCCCCTCAGGCATAGGACGTTTGGGTGCGTCGAAACTGTACTTCCCACTTTTATTTCTGCTTCGAACCACTCTTCACTCTGTTGATCGACATGGAGCGCTCTCTTTATTGCCACTAGCGAACCATCGGCCAAGCGCCCCCGGTAAGCTTGGCAAAATCTACCTTTACCCAACAAGTTGTTGAGGCTAAAGTTGTCCGTCGCGCGTCGGAGCTCCTTTAGGGAGAAGCTTTTAGGAGGTGTTGGATCGTCTTCAACGGACTCGGCAAAACTGAAGGTTCGGAGATTGAACACCATCTTTTCTTTGGTCGAAAATTGAACACCATCTTTAAGTGGGGGAAAAATGTAGGTTCTTCTCAAGTACAAAGAGAGTTGCTTGTACACACGGTTTTATAACTCGGTATCGTGCACGTGTCATCCGCGATCAAGCGTGGGGCTATCTCACTCCAAAGCCTTCCTCTGAGAAGCTTCGTGGAAGGAGAGGGTGTAATGGTTGGGCTTCTCTTTTGACGGGTTCACTTGATTTAAAAATAAAAATAAATAAATAAATACGGTTGAAAAGTCAAAATAAAGCAAACAGGGGGCTTAGCTCTTTTAAGAACGGCCGAACCAATTCGGGAAAGAGGGAGAAAAGAAGGGAGAGAAAGGAAAATAAAGAAGGAGGAAGAAGAGGAGGGGGGGTTTGGCGTGTGCATGGACGCCTCGCTAAGCCGACTCAATTCCATAATGCAATACCTGGTAAGTGTTCGTGCCCCTCGTCCTTCCAATTGGAATAGTTTTGAATTTAGGACTTGAAAGTTGGAATAATGTGAGAATCGAGCCGTGAAGTTTGATTTTTGAGTCAATATATATATATAGAAACGATACTTTAGATGTTTCAAATCGAGATTCTAAATTTCTTAGCTACTTTTGAAAAACATTGTGAAAAAAACTAGGAACACGGTTGTTATTTTCTACTACTTGTCATCCATAGACCGATGGTCAAACCGAGGTAGTTAATAGAACTTTAGGGGTATTGTTGCGTGCTATTATTAAAAAGAATATAAAATCTTAGGAAGATTGTCTACCACATGTTGAGTTTGCATATAATAGGAGCATGCATTCTACTACTAAATTTACATCATTTGAGGTAGGGTTTTAATCCATTAACTCCGTTAGATTTAACCTATTTACCTGTTGATGAGCGTGTGGATTTAGATGGAGCAAAGAAAGCCGAATTTGTCAAGGCATTGCATGAGAATACGCACGGAAATATTGAGCGCAAGACTGAGCAATATGTAAGGCAAGCCAACAAAGGGCGCAAGGAAGTGGTGTTTGAACCCGGCGATTGGGTTTGGGTTCATATGCGCAAGGAGCAATTTCCTAAGCAGCGACATTCTAAATTATTACCGCGAGGGGAGGGACCATTCATCGTGTTGGAAAGAGTTAACAATAACGCCTACAAGCTTGATCTTCCAGGTGAGTATGACATTAGTGCTACATTTAATGTTTCTAACTTGACTATTTTCGATGCCAGTGATGATTTGAGGGCAAATCCTTTGCATAGGGGAGGGAATGATGTGGACATCGACCCATATCGAGGAGGAGGTGATAGGGATTCATTGTCTATTCTGATTGGTTCGATCACTAGAGCGCGGGCCAAGCAATTTAGGCAAGCTGTTGGCATCATGGTTCGTGATCTTTGGCGTGAAGATGACCTTGGATCAAATTTTGAAGAATCTTGCGAATCTTGGCGTAATATTTGGCGTGGAGATGACATTCAATTAAATCTTGAAGAATCTTGGAAATTTTGGTGCAATTTGATTATCTGGTCATCAAATATTTGACTAAGTCAATATATATATATTCTTTTTTAGGCATATTCTAGAATATGACACATTAGATTTTTAGGGCTGGTTTAGGGTTTGTGTAGCAGTTAGAAAGCCTATATTAAGGATTTGCCGAATTTCTTTGGGAGACATATATTATTTTTGAGGAAAATTAATTGAAAGGTTCTCTTCTACCGTTCTTTTGAGGACTTGACCTTATCAAGATTCTCTTGTGGCGGTCGATTTGACTTATCGAGCGATAGTGAATTTTTTCACTCGTGGCGTTTATAACGTTGATTGGTTGATACACGTTCGTCAATAAGTCACGTTCATACCGAAGTTGCCAATCACAGGTTTGATTGGAGGTCGAGGTTCACAATTCGCACCATCCGAGCCTTCGTAGAACGATCTTTCTGCAACAATTCACATCAAAAATTATATTTTGAAAATGCTTAGCTTGCCGTCCTCAACAAAATCACATAGTGACGGCCGGCTATGGACCAAAATTCATGATGAAACCATTGACTTCCTCGACCGATTTTATTCCTACTCTACTTTTTTTTTTTTTCCGAAATTTGTATAATTCTTTATTACAAGTTCAAATTGAGAAACGAATCAAAGTAATAATATTCACACAATAAAAAACAAATCCTACATCACTATTCAAATAATAAAAAATATATGAAAAACTCAGTTGCAACTTTTAAAATAGTGGATATTATTCTCTGGCCAAAGAAAAAGATTATGTGGACACTGTTCCCAACTAAAAAATGTTTAATAACTCAAAAAATAGGAATGTAATTATCTTTTCTTTTTGGCAGAATGTGTAATTATCTTGTACGCTTTGAGCTTCCAATTATTCTAGGATTTTGTAATTGAAAAAGTCATAATAAAAGGTTTATATTATGATATCAATACAAATAAATATCTCCACACCAGCTATCTCTGAAAAACAGCTATACCAAAAACATGTACAACTTGGGCAAAGCCAATACCAAAATAATATAGCCCGAAAGTCCCACGTCGAAGGGCTCCCCCTAAGCATCACGGGATAAGAAACCTGAAATGTTAGGGGAAAGAAGTGAGCAACCCATAGCTAAGTAAGCAATACTTATCTCACAATGGGATTGAACACCAACTATGCACATTTTATAAACATTGCTTTCACTAAAACCATTTAAGAAAGCTTATAGAGCCAAAACACATTTGTAGCAATAAATCCATATAGTTCGCAACATGGTAATTCAACTTAAAGTACAAAAAAGGATGTCAATGTTCCAATCCATTGACTAGTCTCTCGTCCATTGTCACGCCATGTTACCACATTTGCAAGGCTCACAACCTAGTCCCCGCTAGTGTAGATCATCCCTTTGTGGACTCTATGTACTTTACTTAGGCTTCATTAGTTTCATGAAAAATGGGTGATTTGAAAAATATTTTCCTCAAAATGATGACTTATATAACTTGAAATAATTAGTCAATAGAAAAATAGAACCGGAACCTGGAACCGCTCACCCCTAGCAATGATCCTGCCCAAACAATTGGCTTTCGAGCATTCTAACCACTTCAGACATCTCCAGTCGGACAGATGGATTGCCATCTGCGCACAACAATGCCAGTTGGACAACGTGCTCTGCTTCTTCTTCCACGTAGTCCCCCTGCAAATTGGGATCGATCAATCTTCCCAACTCGTTCTTGTTCATAAATTCACCAATCCATTCCTTCAAACCGAGATTTTCGTCATACGCAAACGCATCGAGTTTTGCAGGTGGCTGTCCAGAGATGAGCTCAGGAAGCACTTTCCCAAAGGCGTGAACGTCATTCCTGAGTGTGCACTTTCCTGTGTGCAGGTACTCCGGGGCAATAAACTCAACTCTGCCGTCGGCATCGGTGGTGTCAACATAAACATCTTCGTAGAGATGATAGGTCGGAGAATAGGAATCAGAAGCCGAATCTTCTTCGTGGGAAGAGGATGAGACTCTCGCGGGGTGCTTGAGCCTGGGCCATTCAGTAGTCCCTTCCTTTGCATTTCCGTCGTGCGTGATAAGGGCGACCCAAAAATTTCCTATCACCGCCTCAAATTGGTCATTCAGGAATATACTTGATGTGCAAATGTCGCGGTGCTTGATCTTGACATCGCCTTGATTATATAGGTGTCCAAGACTTCTTGCCACTCCCAAGGCTATGCGCATGCGAGTTGTCCAACCGAGAGGTCGGGTGGACTGATCCGGTCTATGTCTAAGATGATATCTTAGGTTCTTGTTGATCATCAAGGGATAGACCAGTAGAAGCTCTTTCTTGGTCCTGCAAAAGCCCCTCAGGCGTAGCACATTCTGGTGCGCCGAAACCGAGTGTCCCACTTGAACTTCTGTTTCAAACTGCTCTTCATTACATTCAAAGACAGTGCGTGCTCTTTTTACCGCCACTATAGAACCATCGGCTAAGCGCCCCTGGTGAAGTTGTCTCAGCCAAAGTTGTTTGTGGCGACTCGGAGCTCCTCTAGAGAAAAGCTTCTGGAGGTGGGGCTGGGGGATCGTCTTCGCTGGAATCGGTGAAACTGACCGATGGGAGATTGAACACCATCTTTAAGAAATCCCAATTCCTCTTCAACACTAATTGAAGGGTACCGATTGATTCCCAAGGCTGCTCGAAGGAGGGCTTTGGAGCGCTAATATAGCTCCGTGATCGATTGGCATAACAATTCGTCCACCATCTTAGCCTTTTATTCACACGCCGGAAGCGATCAGCGTGTGAGAAAGAGACGAAGTCGATTGGAGAGAGGGTGACGCAACAAAAGAAGACTTGACCAAACAAGAGGAAGATTTCTTCTTTGGATTTTTTTCCGTTTTGGCAGCCACACGCAGAGGGACCTTCCAATAAAATTGATGTAAAGCAAAATTAGCATGATTGATCTTTCTCTGTTCTTTGATTCCTCTGATGATGAGCGTGAGAGTAATGCTCCATCTGCGCATTGAAATTTCTATAAAAACTTAGGAGCATATGAAGAAAAAGGCTATAAATCCGTTAGTTTTTCCATCAATCATCCTTTTTTGGCAATTATGGTGGTTGAGCCTTGCACCCATTAGTGTGATAGATTAATAGAGCTTTACTAATGTAATAGTCCTTCGACTATTGTAAGATTAATAATATATTGTGAGCCTTGGATTCTTTTAGGAGTAGACCCCATAATAATTTATAATTATTTGTTATTTATTTTTTGTGGCTTATTTTTATAGTGAATTAAGCATAGTCATATAAGCAATTCTCTTAAGAATAATATGTGGAAATACGTAAATGAAGAAGCAAATGACTCATTTAATTAGTGTGATAGAACAAGAGACCCCACTTTGAATAGCACTTTCAATTTATGGCCTTCAATTCCTTCGAAATTGTAGAAGAAACGTGGTTACTGTTGACTAATTCTTAGACTGGGTCCAAAAGCTCAACTCTATTATTCCACTGTTCTAGAACGACTCGGAAAGCAAAAGCAAGAACAGTGGTCATTATTGGCTCATGTTTGATGGATCGGGTAGAATACGAGTTATTTTAAGTTTTAACAAGAGGTTGGAATGGGTTTGTCTCGGGTAGAATACGAGTCATTATCTATGAAGAGGTCGAATTTTGCGAGGCATTAACGGTCAAAGGAAGGGCTGGGATATTGTTTGTGGTAAACCCCTGGGAATCAATCAATCTCATCGGCCCAATCCAGGTTGACCAATCACATTCCGCTAGCTCCTCGCCTAAACTTGGTCTGGATGGGGGCACACAACCTTTGTTCTATAGGGCCACATACCCAATTTGCATCTTTGCATATACCAACAATCTGGCAAGTCCCGCAACTCATATTGGCTCTAATTCATTTTGAATCCTACCATGAGCGGAAGTAACTTCGTAGCGATTAACGCAGGTTTGGTTACTGGAGAAAGGATTAGGATTTGCAAGATCTTTTTTGTCCCTAATTTCATCCCGATGGTTGCATGGTCCACCGTGCAGGTACTCAACCTTTTTTTTTTTCTTCTGAGGGGGGTGTTTTGGTCTTGGGGCTTTCTTTGCTTTGAGAAGTGTTGCATTTGGTGGGGAATATGTAATTGTTGTAATATATGTACACTAAATCGCTAGAACAAAAACATATTACTTCCACTTAAAATATTTTGAAGTGAGAAATCAGATTTGGCGATAAAAGAATTTAAATTGACTTGGATCGATAAAGCATGCATTCAGTGTGTGTATCGGCAAAACACATGCATACTTTTCTAGTACTATATAAGTATTTCAATCTTTATATTTTTATTTCTTATTTTATTTACTAACATCTTTTTATGTTTTTAATTTACCTTTTTACTTTAATATAAAATTTTATATTCACATGAAAATATTAAAATGGATTAAATGGGTGCGTATGGGTTTTCATAAGTTAGGTCAAATATGGATTTGTTTAAGTAATATAATGGGTTGGATATGAGTTAAGTTCGGGTGGGGTCGGATTTGAATTGCTAGAATTTTATTGCATGAAAAGGATCAATTTGAATCAGACACTTTCGGACCCAACTCAAATCCACTCATTTGATGGGCCTTATAGTAAGAAAGTGAGAGGAAAGGCTTGAGCAAATCTCTAGTTTGAGCCATTACACAAAGTGATTAGCTTTATCTTTTTCTTTCACAAAAATGTTTTTTGATAATTTGCTTAGCCGATTAAAATAAGCTTACGTGATAACAATAGGCTCTCTTACTTATAATTTCTCTTTTTGGTCATCTTATTTTATCGGGATAAGCGTATTGAAAATCCTAAAATTTGTCATGAAAATACAATTGAATCCTAGAACTTTTAAAAAAGGCAATTAAGTTCTAAATTTTGTCAAGAAAATGTGATTGACTCCTAAAACTTGTCAAATTGATTTAATCAAGTCATTATGTTGATTACATTTTTTGAAAATTTTAGTACTCAATTGCACTTTTGCAACAAGTTTTAGGATAGATTGCACTTTTTGAAAGTTTTAGAACTTAATTGCACTTTTGTAACAAGGTTTAGGACTTTTAATGCACTTATCCCTATTTTATATATTGACTTGCAAGATCTATTAGATTCTGTGTTGATTCACAACATATTATATTGTATCATGATACAAGCATATGGATTAATAGTCTCACACATATAGTTGACTCGAAAGGGTCTGGATACAATTTCATACATAAATGGCCACGTCAGGTCTTCTGCCAATATTAACTATTAACGACAAATAACAAAAGGGTAGACCGAAGATGAAAATGGATTCGGAAGAAGCAGATGATGGACAATTTCTTTGAAACTTACTCCCATAGAAAATGGCTAATGGAAAATGTTGAGGTAACATTTTTTTATTACTTTCTATTTCCTTCATGGCATTGACGTGACTAAGACAAGGAAGATAAGTCCAAAAAAAATATTGTTTTGACATAAATTCGATTTTTAATGATTATTAAATTAAAAATAAACTAATTTTTTAGAAAAAGAGCAAACCAATTAGGGCTTGTAGGTCTTGCAAGCCCTTGTGCCACCACCCCACCATCGCCAACAAGGGCCGACGATGGTGGGGGTGAGGATTGGTCAAGGTCACTATGCCTCGACTAATGGTCAGTGACTCCGACTGATTGCAGTCAAGAGCATGCAAGTCCTCACTGAGATTTGGGGCGAGGGTTGCAACCCACCCCCAAATTGGGTGAGGGTTGTCGGCCCTTGGTTGAGGGCCGCTGTTGGTTGAGGTGGGGTCATTGGCCATTGGCCCCTCCATAGCCGATGGCGACCCTTAGCCCGATCTCGGGCAAGGGTCGATGATGGTAAGAGCCCTATAGGCCCTTGCTCGTTTGCTGTCCTTGCTGCTTTTCTTATTTTAAAAATTTAGTTTTTCTTTTAATTTAATTAATATTTATATAAAAATTAAATTTAGACCAAAACGATGCCATTTTTGAGGTTATTTTGTTTGTTTTAACCACTTCAGCGCCACATAAGAGAGAGAAAGTAATTCATAAAGCCATGTCAACATTTTCTATTAGCCTAATTGGATGAAGTTAATGAGATTGCATAAATCTAACAAGTTTTAGGACTTGATTGCAGCTTCTGAAAATTTTAGTACTCAATTGTACTTTCGTAATAAGTTTTAGGACTTCTAGTGAATATATCCCGAAAAAATATTGAATTGATTAATTTTAGGCATTAATACCCTTAAAAATTCTAAATTGGTACCCGTGATACACATACCAAAAACTATTATTGTCTCACAAAAATCTCAAACCAGTAATGTCCCTGATCTTTTAAAACTAGTTGCGATGAGCCAAATGAAACTAGTTGCAATGAGCCAAAGGGATTATCTCCGCCAAAGAATCGCTAGAACATCAATCAGGTTGAAACAAAATTGAGATAAGTTAAATTTTAAATTCATAGAAAAAAAATCAATCTAATAAGAATCACAATACCCTGCGTAGGCATTTTTTTTTTTCAAGACATGAAGGAAATGCACAACCGCACAATTAAGCAAGTCATTAAAACCCCTCATGAGTGCACAATCCACTTGCACAACACGGCGTTCAGCACGAGTCCCTTCATTCCCTAACTCGCTGACATCTGGAGACAGCTCGAGAGAGCTGTAGACGTGAGGAATCGAACTAAGCAACCCTTGATTGTTACTCTCTCGCTGGTAGAGTTTCCCTCTCCCGTTCCCATGGGAGCTTATCCCCAAACCCTACAAATTCAGTCTTCTCTGCAGCTCTCTTGATGGTAGAGACCCTTTCTCCTGATGCCATGGGAGTCTTCATCACCAAGCCCTAAACACTCAATCCATTAGGTAGCCTCCATATCTCAATATGTAGCGATTCTTCCCCAAATACCATGGATACCCATCACGCAAACCCTAAATCCCGTCACATTATGCACCACCCTCATCCCGAAGGTACTTGATCGCACTGCCTTTGTAGTCCATCCCAAAACCCTCGGAGCTCCCTTCAATCTCACATTACCCAAAGCCACAACACCTTAACAAAGAGAAAGAGAGTATAATCTGTTGTCGATATGGAGGACCAGAGGAGAATCAACGCCGCCTTGTTGCCCCGTGCAAAAGTTTGGGTCATTTATGGTCAGAAAGTGATGTCGTGGAAGTGCAATAGGAAATCCCTCCCAACAAACGAATAGAATGCAGTCGTACGCTCTTCGGTAAGCTATACTCAAAACCCAATGTCAATTTTCAAGCATTCAGCAATACTATGAAGAAGGCATGGAAAACAGAGGCTATAGTGTGCTCCCAGAAAGAACCAGGGCTCTTCTCTTTTGTTTTTGAATCAGAGGAGGAAAAAGAAAGAGTTATGAAATCAGGACCATGGTCCTTTGCTAGCAACCTATTAGTGTTAAAGCAATGTGAGCCAGAAATCCCCGACCACTGCTATGATTATTCTAGAAATGAATTTTAGGTTCATATTGTTGGTCTACCACCGGGGTGGATCATAGAAGAAGTATTTGCTGATGTTGCTGGTAAGGTGGGCGTAGTTAAAGAAATTCAACTAGAGGCAAGAGGAAACAGTCCTTACAAAACCGGTAAAGTAAAAGTGGAGCTGGAGCTTTCAGCCCCTCTCAAAACATGGGCATTAGTAAAGATCGGGAACAAAAATCTATGGGTGGAATTCAAATACGAACGTCTTCCTCACTTCTGTTACTCATGTGGTCGAATCGATCACTACGCATCATATTGCGAGGAGATACCATATGAGACAACTAATTGGGCAGCTAATAAGGTTGGAAAGTATGGTCCTTGGCTCAAAGCAAAAGCAAGAGATCGTAGTCCACATTGGGAAGCATTTTATGGCAAACATGATCCAAATCAGGAAGAAGAAGAGTCAGTCCCTGAAACCCCCTTAATGACAGTTAATATGGAAGTTTCTGCCACAACAGAAGCTGAGACAAACATCAACCCTCGGAACAAAAAAAGAGTAGACAGCCCTTCCTCAAAGGAGGGAAGAGAGGGAGGCGAGACAATTGCAGCAGCCGAGGGAAGTGGAACACAACGATTGTATCTAGAAGGCCCTAAAGCAGCAGGATAAAAAATTACGGGCGATGATGGAAAGAAAATGCAGAAGTATCAACACGCAAAAAAACAGAAAAGAGCATAATCTACTAGCTCCTATTTCCTTGATGACATGGAATTATTAGAGACCCCAGTTCAGCTGGTAAAAGAGGGGAAGGATTGGGCTTTGGTGGCTAGCCCTAATAAGCCACCACAAACGCCATGAAAATTATAAGTTGGAACTGTTAGGGGCTGGGCAACCCCTTGACTGTTCAGGAGCTTAGAGCCTTAATGGCTCAAGAACGGCCCAACTTAGTCTTTTTGATGGAGACCAAAAACAAGGAGACGATAGTAGCTAAAATCCGAAGAAAACTAAAATTCCAGCACATGTTTATAGAGCCACCAATCGGTATTGCTGGTGGCTTGGTGCTTATGTGGAACGAGGAGGTGGATGTTAAAATAAACTCGAGTTCGAAAGAGCACATGGATGTAGAATGCAAGGATCCTTCCAGCGGCTATATGATGAGAGCTACTTTCATACATGCTTCTACCAATTTCACAGAGCGGCTTCATTTATGGCAAAAGATTCGGGATGTGCACTCCAACAATCAACTTCCATGGCTTTGCATGGGGGACTTTAATGAAATCCTATATAGCTGGGAGAAAGTCGGGAAGAGGGAAGCTGATCAACATCACATAGCAGCCTTCTGGGAAATGCTCAACGACTGCTCCTTAATGGATATTGATACAAAAGGCTGTGTATTTACTTGGGCCAACAACATAGATGGTGATAATTTAGTGAAGAAGAGGCTGGATAGAGTCTTAAATACAATGGAGTGGACAATTGCCTTCCTAAATGCTGAAGTGGTGGCCCTTCCAGCAGTTGGTTCAGACCACAGCCCACTAGTGCTGTCCCTACATCCTGTTAGGGAGCGAAGAAGGAAGGAATTCAAGTTTGAAGCCTACTGGATGGAGGAAAAAGAATGTGGGGAGATTATCAAGAGTTGTTGGGGAAATGATCAGCCCCATCATACAACCTTATCTCAGAAAATACAGCAGGTGACACATGAATTGACAGCATGGAGCAAAGCTAAGTTCTCTAATACATCTCTCCAAATTAGAAGTCTCAAAAAGAAACTTACAGAAATTACAAATGGGGATTTTGAATTTTCTAGCAAAGAGGAATGCCAAGAAATCAAAGAAAACATTGAGCGGCTTTGGCGTCGAGAGGAGATGTATTGGGGTATGAGATCTCGTATAGAATGGATGCGTTGGGGAGACAGGAACTCAAAATACTTCCATGCCACTACGGTTCAAAGAAGACAACGGAACAGAATTTCTATGTTGCGCATCAATGACGACACTTGGTGTAAGGACCAAAAAATGCCGAAACACCACATAGAGGATTTCTACTTTTCTTTATATGAAACAGAGGGTCCAAGAGACTTTCAACCTATCTTGGACGTATGCCCAGTTATCATAAACATGCAAATGGACGAGAACCTCTTGGCCCCTATTTCTATGGAAGAGATTAAAGAGACGGTTTTTCAGCTAGGCCCACTAAAAGCCCTTGGCCCAGACGGGCTGAATGGCCAATTTTATCAACATTATTGGGAAGACATAAAGCTAGATGTGCTGCATATGGTCAGAAACTTCTTTGAATCAGGTGAGTTCGACCCCCTACTCAACAAGACCCACATAACCCTCATTCCCAAAGTTAAAAACCCAGAAAGCATCTGTCAATTCAGGCCAATTAGTCTATGCAATTTCAGCTACAAAATTATCTCTAAAGTGTTAGCAAACAGATTGAAACCATGGCTTGAAGAGATAATAGCCTACGAACAAAGCGCCTTTGTTAAAGGACGACAAATACAAGATAACATCTTTATAGTTCAAGAAGTGTTGCACCAGCTGAGAATCAAAGAACGAAAAAAGAAATTCCAAGCAGTTCTTAAATTGGATATGAAAAAGGCCTATGATTGGGTCGAGTGGGATTTCTTAAAAAGGAGAATGTTGAAGATGGGATTTAGTGCAAGATGGGTTGAGCTGATTATGACATGTGTTTCCACGGTGTCATTTAGTGTTAAAGTTAATGGCGATCACACACGGTATTTTAAACCTAAGAGGGGATTAAGACAAGGAGATCCATTGTTGCCCTATCTCTTCATATTGATGGCTAATGTCTTCTCCGGGCTGATGCACAAAGCAATCGACGATGGAAGTCTCAAAGGTATAAAATTGAACAGGTATTGCCCCACATTGTCTCATCTATTATTTGCTGATGATGCTATAATATTTATGGATGGGACAGTTGGCGAATGCCAAAATCTGGCAAATCTCCTCAACCAGTATTGCTATGCTACTGGTCAAGCTATCAATCTCAAAAAATCAATAGTGTTTTTTAGTAAGGGCTGCCCTTTAACCTTAAAGAGAAATATGGCCCATGAGTTACGAGTGCCTATTATGGACAAAATAGGGAAATACCTGGGAATTCCATCTGACTGGGGACAAACAAGAAAGGAGATGTTTTCATGGATCCTGGCTAGGGTGAACATGAAGCTTGAAGGTTGGAAAGAAAAGCTATTATCTAAAGCTGGCAAAGAAATATTGATAAAAGCCGTAGTACAAGCTCTTCCTCAATACGCTATGTCCATTTTCAAACTTCCAATCTCAGTGTGCAAAGCCATCGAACAACGGATAGCAGCGTTCTGGTGGAAATATCATGACTCCAAAAGAGGAATGCATTAGAAAAAATGGGAAATCTTGAAATGCAGAAAAGATGAAAGGGGTCTTGGTTTTAAAGACCTAATCAATTTCAACAAGGTAATGTTAGCCAAACAAGCCTGGCGACTAGTACAGTCACCTTCAGCTCTATGGAGCAAAGTCCTAAAAGGAATATACTATCCAACTGGGGACTTATGGCGGGCAAAATCAGGACAACGACCATCTTGGGGTTGGCGCAGCATCCTTATAGGTCGAGACACAATAGAACCTGAGATGAAGTGGATAGTGGGAGATGGGCAAAGCATTAACATATGGAGAGATAGATGGCTTCAAAGGGGAGTGATCGGAGGTCCAGTGAACAGAAATGATCCTGAGAAGGTCGCCGAACTAATAAACACCGAAAGCGATTATGGGAGGAGCCTAAAATTCAAGCTCTCTTTGATGAACAAGTCGCTCAGGAAATTCTTTCAACCCCAATCAGCGCACAATCACAGCAAGATCGGCTAATTTGGATGGGGAATCATTCAGGATCTTACATAGTAAAAAGTGGCTATAACATGGTAAGTTCAGCAACCGATAATCCTGACCTAAACAGAGCCACAACCTCCTATCAGCCGCCTAGATCGTTATGGATTCAGTTATGGGATATTCCGATCCTCCCTAAAATCAAGTTTTTCCTATGGAGCATATGTCAAAATGCACTCCCAACAAAAGAAAACGTCTACAAACGAAGAATATTACCTGATCCCCTGTGCCCTCTCTGTCTTCGGCATCCAGAAACAACAGAACACTTGTTCTTCCTATGCAAAAGGACACAGCAAATATGGCACGACCCACGCCTTAACCTATACACCAACACAAGATTAGTAACTCGTTTTGATAGGTGGTTTGCCGAGTTCTTTGATGCAAAACCAGAGTTACCTTCATCAGTTATGGTGGCAAGCACGATTTGGTTTATATGGAAGCTCCGCAACGACCACATCTTCAGATCTCGGCCCCCCAAAACCGAGTCCATAGTAGATCTTGCCCATGTCCAGGTTCGGGCCTTCTCCAGGTGGATCCCGAGCAACAAACAGTCGAAAACCAGCAGATCAGACCCGCCCAAGATCTAGACAGCACCAGACAGCAGCAGATTCAAGTTTAATTTGGACTGCTCTTGGAAGAAGGAAGATGAGAGAAGCTCGGTAGCAGGGATTGTGTGTGACTCGAGCGGCTTATTGATAGATGGATTCGCTGCTGCAATCCAGGCGGAATCTCCTTTGCACGCTGAAGCCCTAGCGCTTCTCCATGGTCTGCGCTTTCTGCACCAACGAATAGGAAGTAAAGTGGGAGGAGTTCAGTTTGAAGACAGAGGATGGGAAGTACAAAGCGATAACTTCGTACTAGTGGAGGCACTTTTGGGCCGGGCTGCCGATCCATGGGCCATAAGCAATATACTTCCTGAAATCAGAGCATTGTTACGACTGTTACCCTCCATCAGTCTCTCCTACTGTTCAAGAGAAGCAAACTACGCCGCCGATTGGCTCGCCAAATCGCATTGCCTCAATTCCCTTGCAGCAAACTGGTTATATGCACCACCGCAACCCCTTTTAAATATTTTATGTTCTGATGCTACTCTATCGTCTACTTGTAATTTGCGCTTTTAATATATGGATGTCTTATTTCCGACCAAAAAAAAAAAAAAAACCTTGATTGTTCGAAGGAGGTTAAGGCTAATAATGTCATTGCCCTTGTCATTGCCTCCACGCGAATAGGTGATTATCAAGTAAATTGAGACGAAATGGAGATTCCTCGGGTTGAAACGTTGCCCAGAACAGAAGGTAGCTGAAAAATGGCCCAGGTAGGTGTGAATTGTGGAAATTGTATGCCAGAATTTCACGAGTCCCAACTTGAGCGTACAAGTAATTGATGTGCAGTGTTGTTTTGTCATTGATGGCTCCCATCACTGAGAAACTTCTTGAAAGCTTCATATGAGTTTAACTCGCTGAGAGGAAAGTCAAAGCCAACTAGTCCAACTGTATCCTCCTCCGAAAGCAGAGAAACAAATTTAAAAGATGCAGGGAGAGATCTAAAGTGCCCACAACTTGGATTTTCTTGCATGTACAAGGATTGATGTGCATGAAGACGCATGTGCGACTGATCTTAACTATGTCTTCTAAGGATGACTTTTATGGCGGCCTTTAATTTTCGTTAGAACAACAAAACTTTCTTTATAAACTTGAAACATTCATTCACCATTAATTCGATAGATTAAGAGGTGGCACTTTCAATTTTTATTTCAGTTTCTAGGTTTCAATTCGATGACAGATGTAGAAGATAGTAGTTATTGCATGAAGGACGTGCTACATGTCTAAAAAAGAGTCGGAAGGAAAGTATTATAGAAAGATCATGCAAATGTAAGTGAAGAGGAAGAACACATAGAATATGGGAAGAGAAAAACATAGAAGCTAAACTTGTTGTTGAAGTTAGAAGGCAATGATGATGATGCAGCATTGACATGCCAGTCATGGAGCAATCCCCAGAGGAGAGGGAGAAGGAGGGAAAGAGTAGTACGGAGTTGAGTCGCCCTCATTTTGACTCCAACTACTCCTTGTACTAGGATCCCGCTGAAGAAACTTGCTTTCGAGCATTCGAACCACTTCAGACATCTCTGGTCGAATAGATGGATCCTCGTGTGAGCACAACAATGCAAATCCGACTAGTCGCTCTGCTTCTTCTTCCACGTAGTTCCCCTGCAGATTGGGATCGATCATTCTGCCCAACTCGTTCTTGTTCTTAAGATCACCGATCCATTCCTTCAAACTGAGATTTTCATCGACTGCCAAGAAATGAAGATCTGAAATTGTGGTTCCCGACATGAGCTCGAGAAGCATTGTCCCGTATGCAAAGACATCATTCTTCAGCGTGCACTTTGCTGTGAAGAAATACTCGGGGGCAATAAACCCGTATGTGCCATAGAGGTCGGTATTGACATAAACATCTTCATAGCGATGATAAGATTGAAAATTGGAGCCAGAATCCAGCGACCACCGGGACCACTCAATAGTCCCTTCCTCTGCATTATTCTCATCCATGATCACAGCAATTGAAAATCCTCCTATCACGGCCTCAAAATGCACATTCAGCAGTATATTTGACGGTTTGATATCGCGATGCATGATCTTGATGTTACCTTGATTGTGAAGGTGTGCAAGCCCCCTCGCTGCTCCCAAGGCAATTCGCTTGCGGGTAGTCCAATCGAGAGGTCGGGCAAAACGATCCGGTCTCCCTGTAAGATTGTATGATAGGCTATTGTTGATCATCAAGGGATACACCAGTAAGAGCTCTTTCTTGGTCCTGCAAAAGCCCCTCAAGCATAGCACATTTGGGTGTGTCGAAACCGTGCTTCCCACTTGCACTTCTGCTTCGAAGTGCTTTTTGCTACGTTGATCGACTGTGCGAGCTCTTTTTACTGCCACTAGAGAACCATCGGCCAAGCGCCCCTTGTAAACGTTGCCACACAGAAAGTACCCCACGATGTTGTTGCTGCTAAAGTTGTCTGTCGCGCGTTGGAGCTCCTTTAGGGAGAAGCTTTTAGGAGGTGTTGGATCATCTTCAACGGACTCGGCAAAACTGAAGGTTCGGAGATTGAACACCATCTTTAAGCTTGATGGTTTTCCTCTATTGGTAGTGATTGGTTTGGGAATACCTTCTGCATATCCAAAGAGACTTGCTTGTCCACACCGTTTTCATAACTCCAGTTGGGATTATACGCGTCTCAACCACGGGCCACGAGTCACGACTGGTTTTGGTCGGTGTGAACGAATGAAATGGGGGGAAAAGTCGTAGGATTGTCAACAGTGTGGAGCCATCACACTCCAAAGCCTTCCTGTGAAGCTTCGTGGAAAGAGAGAGCGAGAGAGGTTTCATTGCCTCGCAGCTTCCGAATTTGACCAAATGTGCAACTCATATAAAGCCTATTCTGCAAAATTTTCCTAGTATTTTTCGATTCCTACGCATTGAAAAATCCAAATGTGAAGAGCACACGTCTTTTCTCTGTACTACATGGGCCGTACATTACATGGAAAAGCTCTTAACTTTTGCATATCATTGAAGATCCATACTTCTAGTTGTATTTGGAACACGTTTTGCGTTATATGTCGATTGATCATATTGCAATTTCAATGGAAAATTTCCGATATCCATGGAAATACTAGTATTAATTTAAGATCATTATTCTGCTTCTCCATGTTCTATCTTTAATAGATAAACCTTGGAAACAAGAAACAAATGCATTAACAATAACAAGAAATCATTATTATGACATTATAGACATAAAACATATAATCAGTCGACATTGCAAAAAAAAAAAAATCAGGATTTATTTCCACTGGATCTGCGGGGTGATATTGTTGACCAAATATATTACACATAAAATTCCTTGAAAATTCGATGCACAACCACTCTTGACATCTTGCGATTGTCATAGTTTATTTGTCAAATCTTGTTACGTAAGAAATAATAACGTTCTTGTCCCATCCTTTAAAACATATTTTGTGAAGGAGCTTAGAAAGTTCGTGTCACTAATTTATACATGTACTAATCCAGTATCCTGTGGAATGCAAGGGATCCACGCGGATTTCATTCATTGTTCTTTAAATAGAGTATAAAATATTCTGAGTCAAAAATGTTTCAATAGTAAGGTACCAAAAGAATAGTTTGTAAAAAAGTATTTATAATAGCTATCATGGCTTCATTTAAAGGAAGTTTTTGAGAAATTTCTTTGTACACAAAATTTTTGTGATGTGCATCATTCCCTCATCTCCATTTAACAAAATTATCTCTTCTTTCTTTTTGGTTTTCTGAGGGAGCTTTCTGTCTCCTCTCTTTTCTTCTTATCTCCCGGTTGTCTCTGTTCTTTTTTATTTTTCTCTTCTTCTTTCTTCACAGCTCCAGCAGAATTTGAGAGCTCCATTAGGTGGGCTAAGTTTGGGCCCATGGGCTTTGGCCCAATTTTATAGTGAGAATCTCTAGTGTTGTTGCATAACAAAGTTGGATTAATGTTTCGTAGTCACATAGCAGGCATTGCTACTCTGAGTCACGTCTTCACGTGAAAGGAGATCCATCATGTATGGATTTATTTCATCCACTGTCTTTTTCCCTGGATCGAATTAGATCTGGCTATTGCTTCGAGAGGGTTGTCGTACGCGAAAGAGTTAGATTATTTCATCCACTTTCTTCTCCTGTTGTCTAGGCCGTGCACTGCACTTAAGGTCCTGGTCTAACATTGAGGTCTCTCTCCAGAACATTTTTGCAGGTAGTCAGCAGGTGAGAAGAAGGCTCGAGCGAATCTCTTGTCGGAGCCCTCGCTCAAAGTGATCGACCTTGTCTTTTTCTTCCACAACAATGTTGTTTGCAAATCTACTTAGCTGATTAAAACGAGCCGTATACTCGATAACAACAGGCTCTCTTATTTTTAGCGTCTCTTTTTGAGCATCTTATTTTATATATTGAATTCGCAACAAAATGTATCGCGACACAAGCATATGGATTAATAATCCTACAAATATAGTTGACTCAAGAGGGTCTAGACGCGATAATTTCATACATGAAGGGCCACGATAGGAGTCTTCTGCCAACATTAAGGACAAACAACAGAAGGGAAGACCAAGGAAGAAGATGGATTTGAAGGAGCCAATCGCCAACAGAAGAATTCCACGATATGCGACATAAATTTGATTTTTAATGATAATTAAATTAAAAAATAAACTAATTTTTCTAGAAAAAGAGCAAACCAATGAGGGCTTGTAGGCCTTGCAAGCCCTTGTGCCGCCACCCCACCATCGCCAGCAGGGTTGGTCGAGGTCACTATGCCTCGGCCAATGGTCGGTGACCCCTAGTGACCGTAGTCGAGAGCATGCAGGTCCTCACTGAGATTTGGGGTGAGGGTCGCAACCCACCCCCAAATTGGGTGAGGGTTGTCGGCCCTTGGTTGAGGGCTGCTGTTGGCTGGGGTGAGGTCGCTAGCCATTGGCCCCACCATAGCCGATGGCAACCCTTGGCCCAATTTGGGCAAGGTCCGGCGGTGGCAAGGGCCTATAGGGCCCTTGCTTGTTTGCTATCCTTGCTACTATTTTTATTTTAAAAAACTTTAGTTTTTTTATTTAATTAATATTTATATACAAATTAAATTTGGACCAAAACGATGTCATTTTGAGGTTATTTTGTTTGTTTTAGCCACTTCAATGCCACATAAGAGAGAGAAAGTAATTCATAAAGCCATGTCAGCATTTTCTATTAGCCTAATTGGACAAAGTTAATGAGATTGCACAAATCTGAAAAGTTTTAGGACTTAATTGCAGCTTCTGAAAGTTTTAGCATTCAATTGTACTTTCGTAATAAGTTTTAGGACTTCTAGTGAACATATACCAAAAAAGTATTGAATTGATTAATTTTAGGCATTAATACCTATAAAAATTCTAAATTGGTACCCGTGATACACATACCACAAACTATTATTGTCTCACAAAAATCTCAAACCAGTAATGGCCTTTAATTTTCGTTAGAACAATAGAACTTTCTTTATAAACTTGAAACATTCATTCACCATTAATTCGAAAGATTAAGAGGTGACACTTTCAATTTTTATTTCAGTTTCTAGGTTTCAATTCGATGACAAATGTAGAAGATAGTAGTTATTGCATGAAGGACGTGCTACAAGTCTAAAAAGAGTCGGAAGGAAAGTATTATAGAAAGATCATACAAATGTAGGTGAAGAGGAAGAACACAGAATATAGGAAGAGAAAAACATAGAAGCTAAACTTTTTGTTGAAGTTAGAAGGCAATGATGATGATGCAGCATTGACATGCCAGTCATGGAGGAATCCCCAGAGAAGGAGAAGGAGAAGGAGGGAAAGAGTAGTACGGAGTTGTGTCGCCCTCACTTTGACTCCAACTACTCCTTGTTCTAGGATCCCGCTGAAGAAACTGGCTTTCGAGCATCCGAACCACTTCAGACATCTTTGGTCGAATAGATGGATCCACGTGTGAGCATAACAATGCCAATCCGACTAGTCGCTCTGCTTCTTCTTCCACGTAGTTCCCCTGCAGATTGGGATCGATCACCCTTCCCAACTCGTTCTTGTTCTTAAGATCACCGATCCATTCCTCCAAACTGAGATTTTCATCGTCTGCCAACAATTTAAGTTTTGAAATTCCGGTTCCCGACATGAGCTCGAGAAGCATTGTCCCGTATGCAGAGACATCATTCTTCAGTGTGCACTTTCCTGAGTGGAAATACTCAGGGGCAATAAACCCGTGTGTGCCACAGACGGTGGTGGTATTGACATAAACATCTTCATAGCGATGATAGGATTGAGAATCGGAGCCAGAATCCGCCGACCACGTGGCCCACTCAATAGTCCCTTCCTCTGCATTATTCTCATTCATGATCACGGCAAGCGAAAATCCTCCTATCACGGCCTCAAAATGCACATTCAGCAGTATATTTGACGCATTGATATCGCGATGCATGATCTTGATGTTACCTTGATTGTGAAGGTGTGCAAGCCCCCTCGCTGCTCCCAAGGCAATTCGCTTGCGGATAGTCCAATCAAGAGGTCGGGCAAAACGATCCGGTCTCACTTTAAGATTGTATGATAGGCTGTTGTTGATCATCAAGGGATACACCAGCAAGAGCTCTTTCTTGGTCCTGCAAAAGCCCCTCAGGCATAGCACATTTGGGTGTGTCGAAACCGTGCTTCCCACTTGCACTTCTGCTTCGAAGCTCTCCTTGCAGAACGAATCGACAGAGCTTTCTCTGTGTACTGCCACTAGCGAACCATCGGCCAAGCGCCCCTTGTAAACCTTGCCACTCCGAAAGTACCCCACGATGTTGTTGCTGCTAAAGTTGTCCGTCGCGCGTTGGAGTTCCTTTAGGGAGAAGCTTTTAGGAGGTGTTGGATCGTCTTCAACGGACTCGGCAAAACTGAAGGTTCGGAGATTGAACACCATCTTTAAGCGGGGAAAAAGTAGATTCTTCTCTAGTGCAAATGGATCGTATGAGCTTGATGGTTTTTCTCGATCTGTAGTGAATGGTTTGGGAATGCCTTCCGCTCCTCTCTCTCTCTCTTTCTCTACATATGCTCAGTTGACTTCTCTCCTCCTCACACCCACCTCTCTCATCTAACTAAACACCCAAGCTCTCTCTCTCTCTGACATGAACCGCAACATCCAAATAGGCATCGCCGCGGGCGGACTGTAGGCTGATTTCAAGGCGTGGGGCCATCTCGCTCTAAGGCCTTCCCGTGAGCAGCTTCGGGGAAAGAGAGAGCGAGAGAGGCTTCATTGCCTCCAAGCTTCCTAAATTTGACAAAACGCGTAACTCAAATAAAGCAAATTTCGCATAATTCTCCTAGCCTTCTTGCATTCCCGCGCTTTGAAAATTTAAGCAGGCTCGACGCAATCCAACCCGAAAGTCGGTCCAAACTGGCTCGGCCAATCAAGATTTTCCACTTGAGGGGAATAAAAAACAAAAGAACTGGTAAGTCAATGTGTAAGATTTATTCTTACTTTGGTAAATTAATAAAATTATTGCACGATTAAAATATAAAACGGAGCATTTCATACTTTTTTGCTTCTTGTCCATAATCCATCTCTGTTATCTTTCGCATTATTGAGTCAAAGTACCATTTTATCTCCCTCCCATTTCTTTCTGTGTAATAATTGGGCATAAAAGAAGAGCCAAAAAGCCCAAATTTATTTTGGTAAGACCCAACTCAGCTCCTCTTTAGTGCTTCTAAAGTGCCATGAAAGAACAGAGAAAAGAAAGAGAAAGCAAAACGAAAGGGAAAGAAGAAACGAGAGAGAGGAAGAGCTCGGAGGAATCGAAAGAAAGAAGAATCGGAAATCGCTGTTATAGATCAGAAAACATCGATTGATGCCGGAATACGCCTTTTAAATGAGAATGGTAAGATTTCCTTGCTGTCTTTCCCTCTTGCAAGTTGGGCAAAAGCCCCTCAGGGCGTAGCACATTCGGATGCACATGAATCAAGCTAGGCACTTCCATCTCTGTTTTGAACTGCTTTTCGGTCCCTTGGGTGAGATTCTCGGCCCTTTTGACTGCCACTTGAGAACCATTGGCCAAGCTCCTCCAGAGAAAAGCAGTTAGGGAGTGCTGGGTCTTCTTCAATGGGATTGGAGAATCTGAAGGTTTTGGAACATGAACACATGCGAGATTTCTTTTAGTGCTGATTGAGTTCGGATTAGCTTTTCTGTGTGTCGAGAGCTTTGGTTCGGCGCGCCCAAGTCTGTGTCTATGGGCGTGAAAGTCGCTCCACTTGGGATCGTCTCTTTCTCGTAAGGAGGAGAATCGCGCTTGGTTGGTGTGAATGGAAGGAGAAGAAAGATGTGTTGAATTTACGGGCCAGCTCTGCAGTCCAAACTCCACTCCCAAATTCTTATTCTTTCAGCAGCTTCGGTCGGGGAGAAAGACAGTTGAAAATACTACAATATTATAATTTTCGGTTCTAATTAAATAAAACGATTAATACAATGAAAATCTATTTGACAAATTTATCATCCGTTAAAAGTTTTACCGTCAAATTACTGAGTTAAATGACACGTGGTAATTGACGGGTGTAAAAATTTAAAATTTTACTATCCGTTAGTCACATGTGTATCGGTTTGTGATTTTTTAAGATATTAATTTAATTTAACAAAAACTAATGGAGGGACCAGTCTAGGGTTTTTGGTGGCTAAAAAATTAATTTAAAGTAATTATGTCAAAGGTATATCACTTTAGGGTTTTTGATGGTTAAGAAATTAGTTTTTAGATAAATTTATAGCAGATGTGTTTATTTGAGATTTTTCATGATATTAAGTCTAAAAAAAAGAAATGAAGACCTTTCACGTATTGCTCTACCTCCAAGTATCGAAGCAAACACTAATCCACGTCTGTAATTTGGTGACCAGATCTTAAGCTAGCTGGGTCTTGGGGCTCGAATCTTGTGACCACTCTTTTAGGGAATTGTTGAATCTAAATTGATCTAACCGGATTTGACAAACTGGCAATTAGAAAAACGATCGAAAAGCTTGTTCTCTTGTTCGGGACAAAGTGATTAAACTTCCACTAGACAAGTTTTTCAAATTGGATGGAGATGGATTTGAGTGAGAGAGATGTCACACCCCGATTCACAAGAAAAAGGGGCATGACACGGCCGTCCTTTTACCAAAGGACGCAGCCTCAACATAACCAAAATTCAACCCAAAAACAATATATATACATCCATATATATATATATAACAAAAAGGGTATTTGGTTACAATATCAGAGTATATCTATAATCCACAAAAGATCAAAACATAAACCTTATAACTATGCACAAGTCATACCCAAAAATTTCCACCACAAAAGTCCTCCCCGAACGAACGCTCACGCCTACTCGCGACTCGCTGAAGAACCTGAAAAGCAAGTAGATGAGAGGAGTGAGCTAGCACGGCTCGGTGAGTAACACATTTCTTCTAAGCGGATCGAGAAATCACTATGCACATTTTAAAAACACAAACATAATTCAAATACCAAAAGTACCAATGGTCGAATCCATTAGTCAATCTCGTAAAACACGTATCAATGGTCTACTCCATTGATTAATCTCATCAAATCACATCGATGGTCCATTCCATCGACTAAACTCAAATCACACGTCAATGGTCTACTCCATTGACCAATTCATGCTCAAATGTCTAACCATGGTCACGCGTAACGCCCGTGACGAGACGACCAAGATTCCCCCCTTGGCAAGGTCTCCACCTATTATTAGCCGGTGGCTCGGCCCACAAGGATATCCTAGAATAGTATGCGCATACCCACACCCCTCAGGGTCCACAGAGACATTGAGCACTAACCACCAATCACAATATCCAGCAATCCAACATTAGAAAGGAAGTCATGTCACAACTCAAAATTTGAGAAATAAATATCAAAGCATTCTTCGATTCTTTCATAAAGAATTTCACAAACTATTTTCAAACAACCATTTCAATAGAAATCGAAATATAACTCATTTCAAACAACAAATATGGCAGTAATAGCTCGATCCTGTTTTATGCAACAAAAGATGCATTTTATCAACTCATAAAGTATATAATTCACCATGTTTCTCAAAACATGAGTTTAAAATACAAAGAAGAAATAGTGTCACTCACCGGGGAAAAGCCAAAAATCAAATACGATGCTCACTCGAACCACGCACTCGGATCCCTAACAATTAACGGAAAAACAATATCAAAAGGCCAAGTAAAAAGGAATATTCTTACAACGACTCGCCTAAACTAGCCTATTAGTCGATAAAACGACACCTACGCGCCACAAAAGCACACAAAAAGCAGAAACCCAACAATTTTAGCTAGACGCGGTCCATGCGCCAACTTCGTCACGCCATAACTTCCTTCACAAATTTCCGTTTCAAGCCATCTTACAGTCTTTAGAAAGCTCTTTTAATGTACAGCAACAACCCCAACTCAGCTGCTCCAAAACAGAACCGAAAACGACAAAAAAGAGGCTCGAAGCTACTGCTGCTACAGTACCAGATTGCGTCCCCAACTTCAAAATTCCGTTCCGGACAAACCACAAGCTCAAATCACGATCTGTAAGATGCTATAGCTTCACAACATCCCAAAGTACCATTTCTATAAAAATATACAGCTTAACGACTCAAAATCGGGCTTCGCCACACAAAAATCCAAGAAATCTGAATTTTGAGCCCTAATTACGGCGATTGCTTGAAGTATGTGATTAAAAGCTTCGATTCCTTACCGGCGTTGCAAAACACACTTGAGTCGGCTTGATGAGGCGTTCGGATCACGGGCGCGCCAAAATTTTCCCTTTTTCCCTTTTTCTTTTCTTTTCTTTCTCTCTTCTCCCCTGTTTTTCGTTTCTGCCCTGCTTCTGCCGATATTCTTCTCTTTCTCTCCCTCTTTCTCTCTTTTTATAACCAGCCGAAGGTTCCACATCTCTCCCTCAGCCTCCCTTTTTTGACTTTTCAACCCTTTCTTTTTTTTTTCTTTTCTTGTTTTGAAAGCCCATATATTACAAGAGAAGCATGCTCGCCTGTGAGAGCCGAAAGTGCAGTGCTTGGAATTGAAGTGCAATGACACGAACAAAGAAGAAAATAAAAGAATCAATGCTTGAAATAAAAGAAAATAAACGATAATGCCAAAACTAAAGAAATTAATGGACAAGTACGTCCAAAGAAAAAATTGAAATGCGAACGCTGGAAAGAAACTTCACTGAAATCAAAACTACTGAAAACTTACAAACGATAGGACGACTCACTGGAAACATTTACACAAACACAAAACTTATAATCACAGTGTAAACTACGAATAGTAAAATTGATTGTAAAACTAAGCAGGTTATTAAAACGTCTCGTAGGTGCACGGTCTGATTGCGTGACATGACAATTAGCAGGAGTCTCCTCACTTCCCCACTCACTGAGAGTCGGTGACAACTTGAGAGAGGTGTACATGGGAACAATCGAACTATCCATTTTTGATCGTTCGAATGAGGTCACGACTAACAGGGTCATTGCTCCTGTCATTGCCTCCTCTCAATTTGGAGATAATCAATTAAATTAAGGATCCGTTTATTTCACGCAAAATGTAGCATTTTCAGAAAACGATTTCCAAATAGTCATTTTTCAATAAAATGACAATATTTGTTTGATTGAAAACTTGAAAATAAATTATAAAATATTTTCCGTCATTTGGTATGAAAAATCTAATTTGATTTTCCTTGGAAAAATTACCAAAATATTCGATTTTTTAAATTATTTTTTATTTTTAAATTGTTTTTTCTTTTCTAAAAATGAATTAGAAAATTATAAAAATATGGGCGATACCTTGTCATATTTTGGAAAATATATTTCGAATTTTCAAAGAGAAAATTATTTTTCTGAATCTAAGCATTGATTTTCTGTTGACTAGGAAAACATTTCTGGTAACTCATTTTTCTAAACGAACCAAATACCAAAAAAATGAGGAAAATATTTTTCCCTATATGTTTTCCACGAAATAAACTAAGCCTAGGCCTATAAGGAGATTGCGTGGGTTGAAAAATTGCCCAGAAGCAGCTGAAATGGCCCAGGTAGGTGTGAATTGTGGAAAGTGTATAGCGGGATTTTACAAGTGTCGACGCCTACTAGAAGTTGACGTGCAATGCTGTTTCGTATTGATGACTCCCATCGCCGAGAATCTTCTTGCAAGCTTCATATGAGCTTATCTCGTGGAGAAGAAAGTCAAAGCCAACTACTCCAATCATTCCTCCTCTGAAACAAGAGAAACAAGTTTGAAAGATGCAGGTTGCGTATGAGATTTTTAACGAATCGGATATTCTTTAATATCCAAGGATTAATTCGCACGAAGTTGCACGCGCCACTGGATGTATCAATGTCTTTGAAGGGCTGCTTTCATCGTGGCATTCAATTTTTTGCGAGAACAACAGAACTTTCTTAACAAGACATCTATTCACAATAATTTGGTAGATCAAAAGGTGATCAAAAGGTGACACTGAATTTGTATCTCAGTTTCTAGTTTTAAGTTCGATGACAAATGTAGAAGATATCAGCCATTGCATGAAGGACGTGCTATATGTCTCCAAATATCGGAGAGCAGTACTACAGAAAGATCTTACGAATGAAACTGGTGGAACATACAGAGTTCAGAAAGCGGTAAACATAGAAGTTGAACATGTTATTTAATGTAAAAAATGGCAATGGTGACGTTGTAGCATTGAAATGCCCGTCATGGACCGATCACCAAATGAGGAGAAGCAGTGGGGAAAGAGTATTATGGAGTAGTCGATTCACACTCACTCAAACTCCAACTACTCCTTGTACTAGAATCCCGCTGAAGAAACTGGCTTTCGAGTATTTCAACCACTTCAGACATCTCTGGTCGAACAGATGGATCCTTGTGTGCACACAACAATGCCAGTCGGACATCCTGTTCTGCTTCTTCTTCCACATAGTTCCCTTGCAAATTGGGATCGATCAATCTTCCCAACTCGTTCTTGTTCATAAATTCACCAATCCATTCCTCCAAACTGAGATTTTCATCATACGCCAACGCATCGAGTTTTGCAGGTGGCTGTCCAGAGATGAGCTCGAGAAGCAGTTTCCCAAAGGCGTGAACATCATTCTTAATTGTGCACTTTCCTGTGTGCAGGTACTCCGGGGCAATAAAATCAGCTCTGCCGTCGGCATAGGTGGTGTCAACATACACGTCTTCGTAGAGATGATAGGTCAGAGAATAGGAATCAGAATCAGCCGATACTTCTTCCTGGGATGAGGATGAGACTCTCACGGGGTGCTTTAGTCTGGGCCATTGAATAGTCCCTTCCTTTGCATTTCCGTCGTGCATGATGAGGGCACGCCAAAAATTTCCTATCACGGCCTCAAATTGGTCATTGAGGAATATACTTGACGAGCAAATGTCGCGGTGCATGATCTTGACATTGCCTTGATTATGTAGGTGTGCGAGACCTCTTGCTGCTCCCAAGGCTATAAGCTTTGAGTCGGCCAATCTAGAGGTCGTGTGGAACGATCTGGTCTCACTACAAGATGATAATATAGGGTCTTGTTGATCATCAAGGGATACACCCCTAAGAGATTGTTCTTGATCCTGCAAAAGCCCCTCAGGCGAAGCACATTTGGGTGTGTCGAAACCGTGCTTCCCACTTGCACTTCTGCTTCGAAGCTCTTCTTGTTCCCCAGATCGACATGGCTTGCTCTGAACACTGCCACTAGCGAACCATCGGCCAAGCGCCCCTTGTAAACCTTGCCACACGGAAAGAACCCCACGTAGTTGTTGCCGCTAAAGTTGTCCGTCACGCGTCGGAGCTCCTTTAGGGAGAAGCTTTTAGGAGGTGTTGGATCGTTTTCAACGGACTCGGGAGAACTGAAGGTTCGGAGATTGAACACCATCTTTAAGCGGGGAAAAAGTAGATTCTTCTCAAGCGCAAATGGATCGTATGAGCTTTGAGCTTTGAATGAAATGGTAAGGAAAAGTCGTTGGATCGAAGGCTGATTTCGAGGCATGGGGCCGTCTTGCTCTCCTGTGAGCAGCTTTGGGGAAAGAGAGAGCGAGAGAGGCTTCGTTGCCTCGAAGCTTCCTAAATTTGACAAAACGAGTGACTCATATAACGCAAATTTTGCATAATTCTCCTAGTCTTCTTGCATTCCCACGCTTTGAAAACTTAGGCAGGCTCGGCGCAATCCAAGCCGAAAGTCGGTCCAAACTGGCTCGGCCAATCCAGATTTTTCACTCGAGGGAGGGAAAAAAAAGAAAAAGAACTGGCTAGCCAATGTGCAAGATTTATTCTTATTTTGGTAAATTAATAAAATTATTGCACGATTAAAATATAAAACGGAGCATCTCATACTTTTTGGCTTCTTGTCCATAATCCATCTCTTTTATCTTTAGCATTATTGAGTCAAAGCACCATTTTAACTCCCTCCCATTTCTTTCTGTGTAATAATTGGGCATAAAAGAAAAGCCAAAAAGCCCAAATTTATGTTGGTAAGACCCGACTCAGCTCCTCTTTTGTGCTTCTAAAGTGTCATGAAAGAACAAAGAAAAGAAAGAGAAAGCAAAACGAAAGGGAAAGAAGAAACGAGAGAGACAAAGAGCTTGGAGGAAATCGAAAGAAAGAAGAGAGGAAATCGCTGTGGTTGGTCGGAAAGCATCAATTGATGCCCGAGTACACCTTTTACATGTGAATGGTAAGATTTCCTTGCGGTCTTTCCCTCTTACAACTTTGGTTTTTGTTCTAGGAGTTAAAAGCGTAACTCCTCCTTGGTCCGGCCAAAGCCCCTCAGGCGTACCACATTCGGATGCACATAAATCAAGCTTGAACTTCCATCTCTGTTTTGAACTGCTTTTCAGTCCCCTGCACGAGATTGCTGGCCCTTTTGATTGCCACTTGGAACCATTGGCCAAGCTCTCCCAATAAACCATACCGAATCCACCCATGCCCACGATATTATTGCGGCCTAAATTTTGCATCGCGTCTCCAAGCTCCTACAGAGAAAAGCATTTAGGGAGTGCTGGGTCGTCTTCAATGGGATTGGAGAATCTGAAGGTTTGGAACTTGAACACACATGAGATTTCTTTTAGTGCTGAGGATTAGCTTTTCTGTCTCAGTAGCTTTGGTTCGGCGCGCCCAAGACTGTCTAGGGGCGTGAAAGTCGTTCCACCTGGGATCATCTTTTCTCATAACGAGGAGAATCGACTTTCCACTTGGGATCATCTTTTCTCATAACGAGGAGAATCGCTCTTGGTGTCGTTGAATCTACGGGCCAGCTCTGCAATCCAAACTCTAAAGTCTTATCCTTTCAGCAGCTTCGGTGGGAGAGAGAGACAGTTGAAAATACGTCAATATTATAATTTGCAGTTCTAATTAAAAAAAGGATTAATTCAATGAAAAACTCTAAATTAATATACCGGTGACAAATTTACTATCCGTTAAAATTTTTACCGTTAAATTGCCGAATTAAATAATATGTGGTAGTTGATGGGTATACTGATTCCACGACACGTGCTATGATGTTCAACTAGACGTCACAACAACTAAATTAAAGGAAGAGCAAACGACGGATGTTTTTAAAAGTACAAGGACCATTTTGAACCAACAAAAAGGAGAGGGATAATTTCGAATAAAAGTATATGGACCGCTAGTAACATTATTCTTATGTATCTACTATCTAATAATAATCATTGCATTTGCCATCAAAACGTCATTTAGAATGCCACTGCAAGGTCATCAAAATCCAGGGTGTTAGAGTACTGTATGCCGATATAGCAAGATTGATGCACACATGGGGAAATGCCGCTCATAACCAGCCACAAGCAACAAAAAAGAAGTTAGAGGAGATAAATGGATTGCTAACTGATGTCGATCAAGAAGAATTTAACGTTAAAGTGATTGAGTAGATAACAGATGATTGATCCCTTTCTTTAAAACTTAAAGAGTGTACTAACAATATCACTATCTCATGGCATCTTTATCCCCATGAAGTTGCGAAAATTATCAGCAAGCATATCTCCACAATTATGAGAAGACTGTGAGAAAGGGACAATTATCCAATTAGTCCTGATTCTAAACTTATTATACATGAGTTACTTCTTAATTTTGCTAATTTAATCATAAACTACTGCATAAATTCCAATATAATCTTTCCTTTCAATTTTTGTAAGAAATCACTGATGTTATGATCCAATCATTACTCGTCATCTATGTGGCACGCCGCCATATCTATAATTTCTTTGCAAAAATTTGCCATAAGGACTACATTGTAATTTTATTCAAAGGTTTGAGAAATCCCTACTATTTATCTCTTTCTCCGATGAAAGTCCACAGAATGCCCAAAGCACAAGAAGCTGACCCATCATCAAAGTAAGCCCAAGTCCAACCAAGAAGGACCGCTGGATCTATCAATATTCAAAGCCCGCAAAAGGCAGCAGCTATCAAGACCATGCATTCGTCACACTCCCAATGTAACCAGCATGATGCATATCGTCCCATAAATCATATATTATGCACCATATCATAAACTAAGTACATAGCATAGCAAGCAAATGTCAAAGTCGTTTGATCCCTGATGTCAAGAAAACCCTTTGCTCATGCCTTTTCAGGTTAAGCCCTGAAAATCACATTGGCTGTGATTAAACCTTGGATGGTCTATGCACATGTATATCATATCACGTCTCAATAGGAAGGTCGACAATGACCATCAAATCCGTATCACAATACCACGTGCTGGCACATACATTACCGATATAAATAACATTTCATTTTCATAATGTTGCAAATAATAGCAACATGAAGTTAACAAAAAAAAAAAGTACTTTGTCCGGTTTTAAGAAGGAGCCACAATATAATGTATTTTCTATACTTTGAAATACTTGACATAGCATGGTGGAATATGACTCTTCCTCAATAAATCAAGTCATGCAATTTTTAACCACCGGAGGTTAGCCCATTAGCTACTCTTCCCACTTGGAAAGAGGGAGGTGGGGTTTCCCCTCTTTCTTGGGAGGATTGGGTGGAGACGTGTGCTAAATAAACCTCCACCCATTTTTCCTTGGACCCGAACACAATTTAGGTACCTTATTGGAAGTTGCACTCTTTAGATATAGTGGCTAAACTTGCTCAGGCCCAAAAGCCCATGAGGAAAAAAATTACGAATATTCCATTCGAGAGGCAAATTTAGGGTCCTATGGCTCTTGTACGCACCTCAATCGCTTACAAATTTCTTAACACTATATATCATTAGAACTACTCAATTTTGTAGAAAATACAGTATTTTTCTAGATAGCAAATAAAAGTTATATTTTTCCAAATATTAATCGTGCTTGTCTATTTTCTTCAGTAACCATATTAGACATTTCATAGACTGATATTTATTTAGACTTCAAAACCATTTTCCATAATTTTCACAAGTTTGTAAATCTTGGAAAATAACAGAAAATTCAAATGCTTTCGAAAATTATGAAAAATTCGCAGATTGTACAATTTTCTGTGCCGGTGGCGATTGTGAAAACAACATTGCAATCCGATGTCAGGGTGGATTGCACAAGCTGTCGGAAGCGGTTGTGTGCGCGGACAACTACTCTACATTGCTAAAGAGATGGAAGTATCGTGTCTTTTGAAATGATTAATTTCCTCGAGGACAAGAAGGCTATATATCAAATTCAAGGAGGCGACTTTCAACTTAGACATGGAACTGGATCTGCAATCGGAGGAGATCCTTCGGCTCGAGCCTTTGCGCATTCGGGAACGCAAGGGGGAAGGTGCTTCCCCTGCATTCCCGAGATTTAGCCGTCCCGAGTTTTGGCCGTCCCATCCACTGAGGAATTTCTTGGAAGCTTCATATGAGATTCCTCGTAGCGAAGAAAGTGGAAACCAACTAGTCCAACCATTTCCCCCACTAAAAGAAGAGACACAGATTTGGAAATGCAGGCAGAGGATGAGAGTGACAACGACTTGGAATTCCATTAACTAAGAAGTAAAGCGCGATTACATGATGCTACCTTAGTTTCCGCCTGACATCCTGAAAATTAGAGGGAAGAACACCGTCTACCGCAAAGTGTCTACAACCTCAGCTATTAACTTTTGAGAATCCTCCAAGATCCATACTTCTAATTACTCGTATTTGGAACACGTTCGTTATATGTCGATTTATCATATTCCACTTTCAATGGAAAATTTTCTATATAAATGGAAATACTCGTATTAATTTTAGATTATTTTCTTTTTCTCTATGTTCCATTTTCAATAGATAATCTTTGGAAACAAGAAACAAATGCATTTTCAATACGTAGAAATCTTTACTATGAATTAGTAAAGACATAAAACTTATAGTCAATCGATATAACAAATATATGAAAATTGGGATGTTTTTTGTTAGATCTTTATGAAGTTAGTGTAGACCAAATATTAGAAAAGACAAAAGTACTTGATATGAATTCATCTTCCTTGTAAACTCCCTGCACAACTACTCTTAATGTATTACGATTTTCATAATTGATTTTTTCAAATCTTGTGACTCAAAAGCTAATAATGTTCTCGTACATCCTTCGAAAACTATTTTCTGAAGGAACATAGAAAATTGGTGTCACTAATTTATCAATGTACTAGCCCAGTAACCCCTGCTATGCACAGGATGCACGTGGATTCCATTCGTTGTTCTTTAAATAGAGTATAAAAATTCAAAGCCATTAATGTTACCAAAGTAAGGTACCAAAGGAATATTTTTATAAAAAGAATATTAAAAATAGCTATCATAGCTTAACCTAAGGGAAATTTGTCAAAAAAAATTTTGTACAATATTTTGGTATGTGCATCGCCTGTCACACCCCGATCCTCGAGCGCGTGCTCATCCCTCGGTGATCGATTAAAATTGCGACTTCCCAAGATGAGTCGCCGACCTTTTCATTTTTAATTACACATGCGGAAGCGAAACAAATCCCTTGACAACAAAAGCTTGGGATAGAAAGAAGCAGGAAATCAAATCACCACCAAAACACTTCTTTTATAAACACATAGGTTTATGTACAACACTAGTCTAACTACAAAAGACTAGCTCAACAAAAATTGGACTGTCCTATGACTAACTAGTCAGACACGTTCACCGATCCTTCAGTCTCCATCTCCCCAGACTCCGGGGCTTCGTGTCCTCCAAGACCGCCATTTAAGGACCTGAAAAAGTTGAGCCCACAACGGGGTGAGACAATGTCTCACCAAGTTCACCCCCTAAACCCGACTAAGAAGAAAATACACCCCAAGAGCTACCTAAGCACAAGCACAGATAAGAGGATTTACCTTTGTGTCAAATCCTTTCTACAAGTCACTACAATTCATAAATCCAAACAATCAATCTAATCGATCGATTCAATCAATTCGATCGCTCACACAAGCGTGATCCACAGATACACATTGATCCATCTTTTCAATTAATCCAATCATTCATGGCTCACAGAAGAATGAACTACCAACACACATTGGTCTATCAATTTAATAAATAACTGCTCACGCAAGCTGAAACGCACTAATGCTCACACAAGCTGAACTAGATCATTGAGATCATTGCTCACACAAGCTGAACTGGATCATTGAGATAATTGCTCACACAAGCTAACTGATTATGGCTCTCACAAGTTGACTGATTAATGCTCTCACAAGCTAACTTATATGTTTGCTCACACAAGCTGAACTACGATAAATTACTCATGGCCAAGGATCTTGTGCTTTGCACATCAATTCCTCAATTAAATACCCAACTTGGCCTAATTTCATCATGTTAAAATGTACCCGATAAAAATAATCGTATGTGGGTACACGGTCGGCCTGAGCAAAAAATATAATATCTTTATTTTAGAAAATCCCACTATTTATATAGTGTCTGAAAACAGTTTTGGCATTGTAAACCGACGCCTTGTTAATTTCTAATTAGTTACTAAAATTATTCAATTTTTGGATAACTTTCCAAAATTACAACTTTCACTCGAATTGCACAATATAGCATTTAAATTAAATAAACCAAGTATACCATTGCAATCAGCACGAAATTCCGGTCACCGGCTATTCCAGTCTAATTTTTGGAAATTAATAATTAATTAAATAATTACCAAAAATTAATTAATTAAATACCAATAAATGCCATAATTGTAAACCTAGGTCGAAAAAGCCTAATTAAATACCCAAACGGGCCGGAAAATTTCTAAACCAATTTAGATAATTAATGCAACATGTCTATCTAATCTAACAACCTAACATGCAAAATTTGATAATTAAATTACTTATCTAATCTAACTAACCACCTAAACCTTAATTAACTTAAACTAATCACCCCTAAGTGTAATTAACTCCATAAGCAGAGTTTAGTGGGTAAACTCACCGGATTTGCGAGATGGTGAGTCCACGGTGACGGCGACGCGACGACGAGCAATAAACTCCGAAGGGGTGGTGCCAAACGAAGACCGGGCCGGGCTAAAATCGGCCACAAGGCTGGCTGGAAAAAAATTGCAAGCTTCGATGGGCTCGGGGACGCGGAGAAGGCGCGGATTTGGCGACAAAGGGTAGCAAAGAGTCAACGTGGGGGCTTCGTTGGAGGCTGAATTTGACTGGTGGCGTTTGAAGCATGGACGTGGCAACAAAGGGGGAGCACAGACCGAACGGTGGAGGGATTTGCTGGGGGAAAGGGCTACTTCGGTGGTGAAAGATGGGATGCCTTGCTGCTGGGTGTTGACTCGGTTTGCTGCAATCGCGTGGATGGCTTCGGTGGACGCTGCTTCGGTTGAGGGAACAAAGGATGGTGGAGGGCTGGCAGAGTTGACGTGAGTGGAGGGAGACAATTGCTGTAGATTCGAAGGAAAATGAAAGAAAAACAAGAGCAAAGACCAAAGGAGGTTGGCGGGCAGTCGATCGAAGAAGAAGAAGGGGGAGGAATCATGTGCAAGAAGATTGGGGGAGGGGGGAGTCAAAGATAACATCCAATTAATCATTTCTTTGGACCAAGGAGTCTTCATGGTTATCCCTTTGTCCCCCCATAATACTTTCTTGAGAAGTAATTCCACAATTAATTAATTTTGATGCCCAAAAGTTGCACCCCCATCAAGCTCCGACTTTCCTCAATTTTAGGCTTCAATTTCTTTATCAAATTCTTCAATTTGATGTCCAATTTTGTAGAAGAAAAAGCCCACATAATTTCTACAATTTCCTTTCACCAAGTAGCTCACTAAGGAGGCCAAAAATTCCTTCAATTTGGCCAATCCAAATTTCCGTTCTTTTCCAAACCGTCCAAATCAAATTTCCATAAAAATCCCAAACTCTCCGAAAATTTTTCAAAGGATGAGTCGACGTTCCTAAAATAAATCGTGACATGATAGAACTTTCAATTTCTGAAATCGGGTTCAAATTCGCGGTTAATTTCAATATGACGTGGTTTTAGTGTGACCTAACCTATCGGATAGTTTTCAGGAAATATTAGTGCAATTGACCCGTGGTCAATTTATCTTGAGTCACAATGCACATCTTCGACACATTGGCGACTCTCGGTTGTCGTGAAAATCTCAAGGTTTCAAATACGCGCACATGGTACTAAAATGACAGAAAAATCGGTCTAGTGCCAATCGACGAGAATTTTGCAATCTAGTGAAATCACCCACACTCCGATCACCTATCTCAGTCAAAATCACCTATCTCCGGTCTCTGATAGATTTTTGACTATGTCGTAATGACCCTTGCAGATTAGCACGGTCGAGCAGTTGATTCCTAGTTGAATTCTCAAGTCTATTACGTTAAAATCCCTTAATGACTTCCCCAAATAGTCTAGTTATCTCATGAGTGATCAGCTCAGAGAATAGCACTATAGGCGCGTCGATGAAAGGCCCGACTCATTTAATTGAAAACAGAACTGAATTTTCATGACGTCACATCGTCCTCCTCATCTTCATTTACCAAAAGAATCTCATGTCCGTCCCTAGTTGTTGCTTTGGGAATTGCAACATAAAGTCGTCCATGGCTAGAAACTGGCTTAGGGAGAAATAAGCCAACATGGCATGAATTTTGGCCAATGAAAAAGGGGAACCGCCTTTTTTAAGTATAAGTGGCCGAAGGAGACTCAGTGGGTGATTTCTGCCTAACTGATAATGTCCCCGATCTTTTGAAACTGGTTGCAACGAGCCAAAGGGATGATTTCCGCCAAAGAATTTCTAGGACATCAATCAGGTTATAATAAATTTGAGATCGGTTAATCTTTAAATTTATTGAAAAAAATGAATCTTATAAGAAGGAGAATACCCCATCCGGGAGTTTTTTTTTTTATCTTTATATGACACGAAGGAATTGCACAACTGCACAATTAAGCAGGTCATTAAAACCTCTCACAAGTGCACAATCCGTTCGCACAACATGATATTCAGCACGAGTCTCCTCATTCCCCAACTCGCTAACATTTAGGGAGAGCTCGAGAGAGCTGCAGATATGAGGAATCGAACCATGCACCCCTTGGTAGTTCGAATGAGGTTAAGGCTAACAATATCATTACTCTTGTCATTGCCTCCCCACGAATAGGAGATAATCAAGTAAATAAAGACGAAATGGAGATTCCGTTGGTTGAAACATTGCCCAGAAGTAGCTGAAATGGCCCAGGCAGGTGTAAATTATGGAAAGTGCATACCCGGATTTTACAAGTCCCAACTTAAGCCTACAAGAAATTGATGTGCAATGTTGCTTTGTCATTGATAGCTCCCAAAACCATCTAGTCCAACCATATCCTCCTCTGAATGCAGAGAATCAAATTTAAAAGATGCAGGCACAGAATCGAAGTGCCGACAACTTGGATTTTCTTGCATAGACAAGGATTGATGTGCACGAGGACGCAAGTGCAACTGATCTTATCAATGTCTTCTAAGGACGGCTTTTATGGTGGCCTTTAATTTTCGTTAGAACAATAGTAACTTTCCTCATAAACTTAAACATTCACTCACCATTAATTCGATAGATTAAGAGGTGACACTTTGAATTTTTATTTCAGTTTCTAGTTTTCCTGACAAATGTAGAAGATAGCAGTCTCTCAAAAAAGTCTGAGGAAAGTATTACAGAAAAATCTGCGGATGCAAGTGAAGAGGAACATATAGAGTTTAAGAAGAGAAACATAGAAGCTAAACTCGCTATTGAAGGTAAAAGGCAATGGTCATTATGTAGCATTGACATGTCAGTTACGCAACAATCCGCAGAGATGGAGAAGGAGAAGGAGAAGGAGGGAAAGAGTAGTACGGAGTTGAGTCACAATCACTTTGACTCCAACTAGTGCCGGTACTAGGGTACCGCCGAAGAAACTGGCTTTCGAGCATTTGAACAACTTCAGACATCTCTGGTCGAATAGATGGATCCTCGTGTGAGCACAGCAATGCCAGTCGGAGTAGTCGCTCTGCTTCTTCTTCCACGTAGTTCCCCTGCATATTGGGATCGATCACCCTTCCCAATTGGTCTTCATTCTTAAGTTTCCTAATGCAATCCTTCGGCCAGAAAGCTTTGCCATCGAGTACCTCAGTGGGAAAGTTGCAAATCAGCTGTCCCGAGATGAGCTCGAGAAGCATTTTCCCGTATGCAAAGACATCATTCTTCAGCGTGCACTTTCCTGTGCTTAAGTACTCGGGGGCAATAAACCCAAGTCTGCCACGGATGGGGGTATTGACATAAAATTCAGCTGAATTTTCTCCTACCGGTGATGAGAATGAGACTTCCCTGCCCCACCTTGGAATGCACGTGGGCCATTCAATAGTCCCTTCCTCTACATTTCTCTCATGCATGATAATGGCAAACCAAAATCCTCCTATCTTGGCCTCAAAATGCATGTCCAGCAGTATATTTGACGCGCAGATGTTGCGATGCATGATCTTGATGTTACCTTGATTGTGAAGGTGTGCAAGTCCCCTTGCTGCTCCCAAGGCTATTCGCTTGCGAGTAATCCAATTGAGAGGTCGGGCAAACCGATCTGGTCTCTCTCTAAGATCGTAAGATAGGCTATTGTTGATCATCAAGGGATAGACCAGTAAGAGCTCTTTTTTGGTCCTGCAAAAGCCCCTCAGGCATAGCACGTTTGGGTGCGTCGAAACCGTGCTTCCCACTTTTATTTCTGCTTCGAACCACTCTTCACTCTGTTGATCGACATGGAGCGCTCTCTTTATTGCCACTAGCGAACCATCGGCCAAGCGCCCCCGGTAAGCTTGGCAAAATCTACCTTTACCCAACAAGTTGTTGAGGCTAAAGTTCTGCGTTGCGACTTGGAGCTCCTTTAGGGAGAAGCTTTTAGGGGTGTTGGATCGTCTTCAACGGACTCGGCAAAACTGAAGGTTCGGAGATTGAACACCATCTTTAAGCGGGGAAACAGTAGATTCTTCTTAAGTGCAAATGGATCGTATGAGCTTGATGGTTTTTCTCGATCTGTGGTGAATGGTTTGGGAATGCCTTCCGCTCCTCTCTCTCTCTCTCCTCCTTCTCACACCCACCTCCCTCATCTAACTAAACACCCAAGCCCCCTCTCTCTCTTTCTGTGACATGAACCGCAACATCCATGCAGGCATCGCCGCGGATTTGGGGAAAGAGAGAGAGCGAGAGAGGCTTCGTTGCCTCGAAGCTTCCTAAATTTGACAAAACGCGTAACTCATATAGAGCAAATTTATTATCCGTTAAAAATTTTATCGTCAAATTGCTGAGTTCAATGACACGTGATAATTGACGGATGTATAAATTTAAAGTTTTTCCATCTGTTTGTCACATGTGTACCAATTTGTGATTTTTTAAGATATTAATTTAATTTAATAAAAACTAATGGAGGGACCATTCTAGAGTTTTTGGTGGCCAAAAAATTAGTTTAAAATAAATATGTCAGAGGTATATCAGTTTAGGGTTTTTGATGGTTAAGAAATTAGTTTTTAGATAAATTTATCGTAGATGTATCAATTTGAGATTTTTCATGATATTAACTCTAAAAAAAGAAATGAAGACCTTTCACGTATTGCTCTACCTCCAAGTATCAAAGCAAACACTAATCCACGTTTGTAATTTGGTGAACGGATCTTAAGCTAGCTGGGTCATGGGGCTCGAATCTTGTGACCACTCTTTTAGGGAATTGTTGAATCTAAATCGATCTAACCGGATTTGACAAACTGGCAATTAGAAAAATGATCGAAAAGCTTGTTCTCTTGTTCAGGACAAAGTGATTAAACTTCCACTAGACAAGTTTTTCAAATTGGATGGAGATGGATTTGAGTGAGAGAGAAGCATGCTCGCCTGTGAGAGCCGAAAGTGCAGTGCTTGGAATTGAAGTGCAATGACCCGAACAAAGAAGAAAATAAAAGAATCAATGCTTGAAATAAAAGAAAATAAACGATAATGCCAAAACCAAAGAAATTAATGGACAAGTACGTCCAAAGAAAAAAATTGAAATGCGAACGCTGGAAAGAAACTTCACTGAAATCAAAACTACTGAAAACTTACAAATGATAGGACGACTCACTGGAAACATTTACACAAACACAAAACTTATAATCACAGTGTAAACTACGAATAGTAAAATTGATTGTAAAACTAAGCAGGTTATTAAAACCTCTCGTAGGTGCACGATCTGATTGCGTGACATGACAATTAGCAGGAGTCTCCTCACTTCCCCACTCACTAAGAGTAGGTGACAACTTGAGAGAGGTGTACATGGGAACAATCGAACTATCCATTTTTGATCGTTCGAATGAGGTCACGACTAACAGGGTCATTGCTCTTGTCATTGCCTCCCCCAATTTGGAGATAATCAATTAAATTAAGGATCCGTTTATTTCACGCAAAATGTAGCATTTTTGGAAAATGATTTTCAAAAAGTCATTTTTCAATAAAATGACAATATTTGTTTGATTGAAAACTTGAAAATAAACTAGAAAATATTTTCCATCATTTGGTATGAAAAATCTAATTTGATTTTCCTTGGAAAAATTACCAAAATATTCGATTTTTTAAATTATTTTTTCTTTTCTAAAAATGAATTAGAAAATTATAAAAATATGGGCGATACCTTGTCATATTTTGGAAAATATATTCTGAATTTTCAAAGAGAAAATTATTTTTCTGAATTTAAGCATTGATTTTCTGTTGACTAGAAAATCATTTCCGGTAACTCATTTTTCTAAACGAACCAAATACCAAAAAATGAGGAAAATATTTTTCCCTGATATGTTTCCCACCAAAAAAACTAAGCCTAGGCCTATAAGGAGATTGCTTGGGTTGAGAAATTGCCCAGAAGCAGCTGAAATGGACCAGGTAGGTGTGAATTGTGGAAAGTGTATAGCCGGATTTTACAAGTCCCGACGCCTACTAGAAGTTGACGTGCAATGCTGTTTCGTATTGATGACTCCCATCGCCGAGAATCTTCTTGCAAGCTTCATATGAGTTTATCTCGTGGAAGAAAGTCAAAGCCAACTACTCCAACCATGTCCTCCTCTGAAACCAGAGAAACAAGTTTGAAAGATGCAGGTCGCGTATGGGATTTTTAAGGACTCGGATATTCTTTAATATCCAAGGATTAATTCGCACGAAGTTGCACGCGCGACTGGATGTATCAATGTCTTTGAAGGACTGCTTTCATCGTGGGATCAAAAGGCGACACTGTGAATTTGCATCTCAGTTTCTAGTTTTCAGTTCCATGACAAATGTAGAAGATAGCAGTCATTGCATGAAGGACGTGCTATATGTCTCCAATTATCGGATATTACAGAAAGATCTTACGGATGAAACTGGTGGAACATACAGAGTTCAGAAAGCGGTAAACACAGAAGTAACACAGAAGTTGAACATGATATTTAATGTAAAAAAGGTAATGGTGATGTTGTAGCATTGAAATGCCCATCATGGACCGATCACCAAAGGAGGAGAAGGAGAAGGGGGGAAAGAGTAGTATGGAGTAGTCGATTCACACTCACTAGGACTGAAATCCCGCTGGAGAAACTGGCTTTCGAGTATTTCAACCACTTCAGACATCTCTGGTCGAACAGATGGATCCTTGTGTGCACACAACAATGCCAATCGGACTAGTCGCTCTGCTTCTTCTTCCACATAGTTCGCCTGCAAATTGGGATCGATCACCCTTCCCAACTGGCCTTCATTCATATGTTTTCTAACCCAATCCTCTAACCATAAAACTTCGCCATTGTGTACCTCAGGGAAAAAGTCGAAAATTGGCTGTCCCGAGATGAGTTCGAGAAGCATTTTCCCATATGTGAAGACATCATTTTTCAGCGTGCACTTTCCTGTGTAGGAGTACTCAGGGGCAGTAAACCCAATTATGCCGCAGGTGAGGGTATTGACATAGACATCTTCGTAGCGATGATAGATTTGAGAATCGAAGCCAGCATCAGCTGAATTTTCTTCTAAAGGAGAGGAGAGTGAGACTCCTGTGCCATGCCTTGGCATGCGCGTGCGCGTGCGCCACTCAATAGTCCCTTCCTCGACATTTCTCTCATGCATGATTATGGCGATGCAGAAACTTCCTATCACGGCCTCAAATTGCACATTAAGCAGTATGCTTGCCGCGCAGATGTACCGATGCATGATCTTGATGTTACCTTGATCATGAAGGTGTGCAAGTCCCCTTGCTGCTCCCAAGGCAATTCGCTTGCGAGTGGTCCAATTGAGCGGTTGGGCAAATCGATCTGGTCTTTCTGTAAGATTGTAAGATAGGCTATTGTTGATTATCAAGGGATAGACCAATAAAAGCTCTTTAGTGGTCCTGCAAAAGCCCCTCAGCCGTAGCACATTTGGGTGCGCTCCATCTGCGCATTGGAATTTCATGGAAGAGACCTAACTAGGCTTTTCTTCTATAAAAACTTGGGAACATCTGAAGAAAAAGGCTCTAAATCCGTTAGTTTTTCCATCAATCATCCTTTTTTTTTTTTGGCAATTATGGTGGTTGAGCTTTGCACTCATTAGTGTGATAAATGAATAGGGTTTTGCTAACATAATAGTTTTTGAGTTACTGTAAGATTAATAATATATTGTAAGCCACGGATTTTTAAAAGAGTGGACTCCATAATAATTTCTAATTATTTGTTTTTATTTTTTGTTTGCCCAAAACTTGGCTATTATTCTTCTAGTAGATTAAGCATAGTCATATAAGTAATTCTCTTAAGAATAATACGCGGAATACATAAATGAAGAGGCAAATGACTCATTTAATTGGTGTAATTGAACGAGAAACGCCACTTTGAATGACACTTTCAATTTTATAGCCTTCAATTCCTTGGAAATTGTAGAAGAAACGTGGTCACTATCGACTAATTCTTAGACTGGGTCCAAAAAGTCTGCGCTATTATTCCATTATTCTAGAACGACTCGGAAAGCAAAAGCTAGAAAAGTGGTCATTATTGGTTCATGTTTGATGGATCGGGTAGAATAGGAGTTATCTTAAGTTTTAATAAGAGGTTGGAATGGGTTTGTCTCGTTAGAGCCCACCTACAAAATGGGCTTTATTTGGGTCTATGAAGAGGTCGAAATTTTGCGAGGCATTTTCGGTCAAAGGGAGGGCTGGGATATTGTTTGTGGTAAATCTCCGGGAATGAATCAATCTCATCGGCCCAATCCAGGTTGGCCAATCACATTCCGCTAGCTCCTCGCCTAAACTTGGTCTTGATGGGGGCACACAACCTTTGTTCTATAGGGCCACATACCAATTTGCATCTTTGCATGTGCCAACAATCTGGTAAGTCCCGCAACTCATATTGGCTCTAATTGATTTTGAATCCTACCATCGGAAATTCATTAGGGGTCACCTGTGTAATGAAATTCTTCTCTGAGCGCGTGCATCAGTGAGGTCAAGCAAGACATACAAGTATTTACACTGTGTATCTTTTTTTTCCCCCTAATCAATTATCCCTTCTTACTTGGATAGAGTGGGCATTTAAAATTTGAGAATGCTAAAAAGTACTTGTATACCGTGAGCGGGAGTAACTTCGTGGTGATTAGTGAAGGTTTGGTTACTGTAGGAAGCATTAGAATTTGCAAGATCCTTTTTGTCCCTAATTTCATCCCGATGGTTGCATGGTCCACAGTGTGGGCACTCAGCCTTTTGATTTGTTTTTTTTTTTTTAATGTTTTTCTGAGCTTTCTTTGCTTTGAAAAGTGTCGCATTTGGTGGAGTATCTGTAATTGTTGTAATATATGTACCCTAAATCGCTAGAACACAAACATATTACTTCCGCTTAACATATTTTGAAGTGATAAATTGGATTTGGCAATAAAAAAGTTTAAATCGACTTGGATCAATAAATTATTAATTCAGTGCATGTGTCGGCATAACACATACATACTTTTTTAGTCCTTTATAAGTATTTCAATCTTTATTTTTTTATATTTTTTATTTTATTTACCGACATCTTTTTATATTGTTAATTTACCTTTTTAGTTTAATATAAAATTTTATCCAAATAACATAACATGAAGAGATTTAAAAATGGGTTAAATTGGCGTGTATTGGCTTTCGTAAGTTAGATCAAATATGGATGTGTTTTAGTAATATGGGCTGAGTTGAATATGGATTAAGTTTAAGTTATATATAAATCGGTGGAAATTAATTGCAAAAAAATGAGTCAATTTGGGTAGGCCATTTTCAGACTTGACCCTGATCCCATCATTTGATGGGCGTTGTTCTCAGCAAGTGAGAGGATGGGCTTGAGCGAATCTCTAGTTTTTGCCCTTGCTCGAAGTGATCAGCTTGTCTTTTTCTTCCGAAAAAATGGTCTCCGAAAATTTGCTTAGCCAATTAAAACAAGCCGCATACAACAGGCTTTCTTCCTTTTAGTTTCTCCCTTTGGGCATCTTACTTTATATATTGAATTGCAAGATCAATTATATTTTGCATTAATTCACAACAAATTGTATCACGATACAAGCATATGGATTAATTATCCTACAAATATAGTTGACTGGATAGCGTCTGGACAAAATAATTTCATACATTAAGGGCCACGACAGGAGTCTTCTGCCAACATAAGGACAAACAACAAAAGGAAGACCGAGGAAGAAGATGGATTTGAACGAGTCCATAAATGATGGATCGAAGAAGAAGCAGATGATAGACAGTTTCTTTAAAACTTACCTCCATAGAAAATGGTGCGTCCTGTGAGGAAACTGCGAAGTCTACCGCGTACTAACTTCACAAGAGAGAATAAAAAAGTCAACTCATCTCGTAATTGACGTTGTTTACTCACGAAAGATTTTTATGTATCTAGAGTGACAAGAGGACCTCCTACTTGTTTATGAACCAAGAAATTGAGGAGACAAATTCAATGGTTTTTTATTCTAAGACATACAAATTTGTTAACATTCTACTCTGCTCCATGTTCTACCCGAACAATCATAGGGCTTTATCGAGTGCATTTGCCTTGGTGCACCTAAACTTAATTAGATGGTTCCCACAGAAAAAAGAGTATTGATTATTACCTTTAAAAATTCAAAATTGATGCCATTGATATTGAGAAAACTCTACCAAGTTTTGAAGCTCACAAAACTTTATGATTCTAATACTTATCTTACAAACAAATTTCTTTTAAAGTTATTTCTGAGGAACTATCCAAGAATTTTGCCAAAGTCAATTTATCCCTAGAAGTGCTTCCCATTCTGATGAAGTCCAAAGCAAGATTGTGTCTAGAACAAGGAAGAGTCTAGAATCAACCTTACCGTTCTTGCAACATAGATCTAGAATGAACTTATTAAGAAATTCTTCATCGTCTAGCTTTCTAGCAAAGGATTTCTCTTACCTTATATAAATGCGTTGATGGAATCGATTACAAATTAATGAAATCAATATTGAAGATAAGTTCCTTTTTGAGAAGTATTTACTTATGGAAACCAATATTCTGATTGTATAGACGACCGGAATCAAGTGGAAATTCTATTCCTGACTTCTACGGTCATAAGATCATTTTGATTGATTCTGTCCAATGGTTTGACTAGAAGAAAGTTCCTTTAGAGGTTGCCAACAACTAGTTGACATGGAGGAGTATTTAGAGGAGGTCATTCAGTTTAGAAGAGAATGGAAAAAGAATTTGAGATTCCAAAGTCTGAGGCTACTCTAATTTTACTTGTCTTCGTCTATGAGCATTAAAAAATGTGATCAAGAGAGAAAACACAAAAAAGTATCTTAGTGAGATAGAAAATTCTACCACTGAGTATTTGGTTACATATTTGTAATCTCTTGTTTAATTATATAATGGAATCCAACCAGTGAGCTGTCAGTATGGGAGAGTGGACATATGCTTGATTTAAGTTGAATCATTATGAAATTCGTGTGCATTTCTCTCTTTTCTTAACTCCTTCATTTAAAGTTTGTTGCACGATTTCTGGTTATCATAAAAGTTTGGAGTTTCATGTTTCTTATCCTCATCCAGATTTTACGAGCAATTTATTTTATTTCACTATTATTTGTCAAGATTTCTTTTAAACATTTATTCACCCACTCTCTAGGTGTGAGTACTAGATTTATCAATTGGTATAAGAACCCGAGTGCTCGTTTTGTTGAAGTATTTTTACTTCTAAGTTAAAGATCTTCTATGGTTAGTATCTTGGCACTGGGGCTCGTGGAAGGACAGAACAACACTAGGCCACCATAATTTGATAGAAAAGAATACAATGTGTGGAAAAACAAAATGAAGGCGTTTCTTAGATTCAAAGATCCTCTGGAATGGGAGTTGTGGAAAAAGAGATCAATCCAAAGGCTACTTTTGTTACAGATAAAGGCAAAGAAGTCATAGACAATGATGCTGAGCAATTTGATCAACCAAAAATTATCAAGAGACAGACTTTTGATGCAAATGCTATTTATTCCCTATATTGTGCTCTGTCTCCTATTGAGTATAATAGAATCTTTTCTTATGAAATAGTTAAAAAAGTTTGGGATAGATTTTATGTTACTTATGAAGAGACTGATCATGCAAAAGAGACAAAACTGAACATTCTGCTTGGCCAATACGAGTCCTTCAAGATGAAGTTAGGAGAGTCAATTGAAGATATGTTCAGTCATTTTACAGAGATTGTGAATGGTCTAAAGCTTCAATATTGCTCTAATGAAATTTAACAAACTTCTTCGAGGACTGTCAAAGGACTAGAATCATTTCAAGACCTCCATATGAGAGACACAGAGAATTATGCTACTCTCCGTTGATGAACTCATTGGCACTCTCCAATCCTATGAAGTGAAACAAATCAATGATGAAGTCGACTCAAAAGGTAGGAAGCCTATTGCACTTGAATCTAATGCTGATTTTGATGATACAGATTCAAAAGATGACTTGGACGACGAAGAACTTGCTCTCTTGATAAAAAATTTCAGAAAGCTGAATAAGAAGGGAAAGAAGTTCAATTGGAAGAAACAAAACAAACAAAATTCCTTGAGAAGGTCAATAGAAGAAGATGAATCAAATAAGAATGTGATATGGTTTGAGTGCAAGGAAAAAAAGGCATATCAAGTCAAATTGTCCTTTGCTAAAAAAAAAGAAAGGAAAATACGAGAAGTACAATAAGGCACTAAAAGTAGATAAACGTGGATTGACAAAATGTGAAAAAAGTGACGAAAGTATGCAAACATCTATCTAATGGCTAAATCTTTTTCAGACTCAGAATCAGAATTTGACTCTGACTCAAACTTTGAACTAGGCAAGGAGATTGAGGTAAGACATTCTAAAGTTTTAATTAAAGTTTCTAAGTTCATTGATGAGCTTTGTTTGAACTTTAAATCATCTCTCTAAAAGAATCTTTGAACTAAAGTGGGAAAATTCTAAACTTGGTTAATATGAAATTTCTCGAAAAGAAAAGTTTGAGAATTTGAAAAATAATTTTAATAATTCGAAGGAAAGTCATGATTCACTTTCCAAAGAAAATGAATTTTTGAAAATGAAATTTCAGATATTTTTCAAATGGATCAAAAAACCTTAGAACACATTCTTTCCGTTCAAATTCCTTATTACAACAAATCTAGTTTGGGTTTTGATAAAAAAAAAAAATTAATGTTTTGATTGATTTTCCAAAAGTCAAGGAGAGTCTCAGATAGAGATCTCCCAGACTTGCTTAGAAAAATCATTTTCAAAATCTTTTTACAAAACCTGTTGGTTGAAGTGCTTTTAAATGTTTCAAGTGTGGAGACTCAGAACTTTTTGAAAATGAATATCCTAAAGTCTGAAGGCCTATTAAGAAGGATTGGACAAACACTGTTTTTATTACTAACTCTTCAGGACACAAGAAAATTTGGGTATAAAAAAATGTTTGACATCTTCTTTTAATTGCAAGTTACTATTAAGAGAAAGAGCAAATGGTATTTGGATAGTGGATGTTCCAGGCATATGACATGAGACAGTAACTTTATCAAATTAGAAAAACAAAAAGAAGATAGAGTTTCCTTTGGTGGAAATAGCAAGGGAAAAACTGTTGGGCAAGGAATAATGAAAATTGATAGGTTGATCATCAATAATGTTTCCTTCGTGAGAGGTCTCAATTACAACCTTCTAAGTATTAGCCAACTGTGCGACACAGGGTTCAGAATCAACTTCCAGGAGAATGTTTGTTTTGGAGTTAGTCAAGACTTCTCTCAGACTTTCATCGAACGAAAGCATGGCAATATATACCTTTTGGACATAAATCCATAAAATTCTTATTACTTTATTTCAATTCAAGATGAGGCAAATTTGTGACATCACAAGTTTGGACATGTGAGCACGAAGCAAATGGCCAAACTATCTACCAAGAATTTGGTTCGTGGTCTTCCAAGGATAGCTTACCAGAAGTCTGAGTTGTGCACTATATGTACTTTAGGAAAACAAGTTAAAAGTTCTTTTAAATCCATAAACCATGTCTCTACTAACCATATTTTGCGGCTTCTACACATGGATCCTTTTGGACCAACGATAACACAAAGTATTGGAGGTAAAAAAAAAAAAAAATACTATTTGGTAATCGTGGACGATTACTCAGGATTTACTTGATTTTTCTTTTTGGCAAATAAAGCAGAAGCCTTCTCCTATTTTTCAAAATTTGCTAAAATTTTTCAAAATGAGAAGGGCTTTGCTATTTCTAGCATAAAAACAAACCATGGGGAGAATTTGAAAATTAAGATTTTATAGGTTTTTATGATGAAAATGGTTTTCAACATATTTTTTCTTCTTCCTACACTCCAAAATAAAATGGAGTGGTAAAAAGAAAAATTTGATCTTCACTGGAAATGGTCAGAACTCTATTAATTGAAAGTAAAGTATCTTTTTTTACGAAAGTAGAGTCTCTTTTTACTATATAATTAATAGAGTGTTTTTGAGGTCCATCCTAAAGAAAACCCCTTATGAGATTTACAAAGGTAGAAAGCCAAATATTTCTTATTTTCACATATTTGGTTGCAAGTGTTTTATCTTGAAAAATGCAAATGACCTTCTGGGTAAGTTTGAAGAGAAGTCAGATGAAAGAATTTTTCTTGATTACTCCACCATAAGCAAGGCATACAAAGTCTTCAACAAAAGTACCCTTACTGTGGAAGAATATATGAATGTTAAATTTCAAGAAGTCTTCCAAAATCAACAAGATCATACTCAACTTGAAGAATTTGAGTTAGTCTCAAACTTAACTAAGTTTAAATCTCCTAAACAGATTAGCTTCCTATTGAATTTGTCCAAGTTGAAGAAAAGTCAGAAGAACCTTCTCAAACCCAAGAGACTCTTGAAGGAAAGGACAAATACAGCAAAAATTGGAAACACAAGTCAAGTCATCCTCAAGATCTTATTATTAGAAATATGGAAGAAAGCATCTGTACTAGATCCAAGGGTAAATAAGATTCATAATCATTGACACTTATCTCAAAAGTAGAATTGAATGGAGTGGAAGAAGCTTTATTTGATGAAAGTTGGATAGAGGCTATGTAATAAGAATTTTGGCAATTTTATAATCAATGATATTTGGAAGTTGGTTCCCAAATCAAAAGGAAATTTTGTGATTGGAACTAAGTGGGTGTTCAGAAACAAAATGAATAAAAAGGGCGAGGGGGCCAGAAACGAAGTAAGACTCGTGGCAAAAGGTTACATGCAAGAAGAAGTGATAGACTATGATGAGATATATGTACCGATAGCCAGGTTGGAAGCCATAAGGCTATTGCTTGTTTATGCATGCTTTTATAACTTTAAGTTTTTTTATATAGACGTCAAAAGTGCTTTCTTCAATGGTTTCATCTAAGAAAAAGTCTATGTAGAACAACCATAAGGATTTGAAGATTTTAAAAAATCAAACTTTATTTACATACTGAAGAAAACCTTATACAGTCTGAAACAAGTACCTCAAGCCTAGTATGAGAGACTTAGTAAATTTCTGCTAAGTAATGGTTTCAAGAAAGGTATGGTTGACACCACTTTGTTTATCAGGAAAGAAGGTAAAAACTTCCTAATTATTCAAATATATGTAGACAATATCATCTTTGATTCTTCTAATGAACTTTTGTACAAAAAAGATTCTAAGTTTATGCAGAAAGAGTTTGAGATGAGCATGATGGGTGAATTGACATTCTTTCTAAATCTACAGGTCAAACAATGTAAAGGAGGAACCTTCATCTATCAAGGGAAATATGCCAAAGATGTCATTAAGAAGTTTGGAATGGAGAACTGTAAGAAGACTGAAACTTCCTATGTGAAGCTCTTCCAAACTCGATAAGAATGAAAATGGGAAGAAAGTGGACTAAAAGACTTATAGAAACATGATCGGTTTTTTTTTTTTTCTCTATCTTACTATTTCCCCTCTTGACATCTTATTTAGTGTGTGCATGTGTGCTAGGTTCGAAGCTAATCTTAAAGAATCACATCTTAGTGCTGTTAAACGACCACTAATCCAAAATTAGGTATATGGTATCCAAACGGATGGGACTTTACTCTATTTAAATACTCAGACGTTGATCTAGCTGGTTGTAAAGTCAAACAGGAAAAGTACTATTGGGTCTTGCCAACTTCTGGGAGATATGCTAGCATCCCAGTTCTCTAAGAAGCAAAAAACTGTGACTCTCTTAACCGCAGAAGTAGAATATGTTACTCTTGGTAGTTGTTCTCAAGTTCTATGGTTCATGCAACAACTGAGAGACTTTGAAATAGAAGAATCTTGTATTGAAATTAGATGCGACAACACCAACGCAATCAATCTTATTGAGAACCCTATTCTTCATTTAAAAGCAAAACATATTGAAATCCGACACCATTTCATAAAAGATCATTTGCAAAGTAGCGAAATTAATATTCAGTTTGTTGATTCAAAGAATCAACTAGCAGATATTTGATGGTAACGGTGTGATTTAGGTGCACGCAGGAGGTACTGGAACTTGTTGGGAAAGCAGCACGCCTTACGGTGAGGAATCGTCGTTGGGGGTAGACACAGCGGCGGCAATGTCCTCACCGACTGACGCCGTCCAAGTCAGGTAGTACTCACTGGACAGGAGGTAGCAAGCAAGGAAAACTCATGCGAGATGCAGCGATGGTGGACAGCGAACTGGAAAGCGGCACTGTCGTCAACATCGAAGTAGCAACAGCTCACGAGATGGTTCGCTGTCCATGTAACAGGGAGAGGCTTCAGATCTGTAGGCTGTTAGCGCGGGTAGGTAACTCTAGGACAGAGAAAGCAACGTTGTCGATATGGGATCGGCGACGGTGGTCAATAGAGTAGGAGGAGCAACGTCAGCGCGTGGCTACAAGGGTGTCGGCATGCGGCAACAAGGGTGTCGACGGGAAGCTCACAACAAGAAACAACGTCAGGTCTTGGAGATGGAGGAGCTCGGTCGTGGTCGTTCAAGGAAGAAGACAACCCACCCCCCTCCCCCACCCCTTCCCCCCCCTTCTCTCTCTCTCTCACTGCTCTTTTGTGCTTTATTTTCTCTGCTTGTAGTCAGACTAGCCAAAAGAGACCCCATGGATGAAGACGAATTCTATATTCTTCTCTCACGATTTTCTTTGGGAAAATTCCAATCGAGGGTCACAAATGCCCTCATTTTCTCAACAATGGCATAAAATAGAGCTTGTGTTAGATAAGGGTTTAAAGTGACCATATCAGTTTCAAATAAGAGCCTAAAATAATTATGGTAGTTTCAGTCGATCAAAGGGTATTTTTGTCAAAAGACGATTTTTATTTTTATTTTTTCCTCTTTTCTCTTCTCTCTCTCCTTTTTTTTTTTTTTTTTTTTTTGGCAAGGGCTCGACAACCTTGTCAAGGCGAGCCACCCCTCACTTGTCACCGGCAAGGCAACCCTCGCTCGATTTGATAAGGGTTAGCTTTGCTCATAGCTTTTGAGTGTGGCCTCGCCCAGGGCAAGGGTCGCCTCATTGAGGCAAGGCCATCCCTCACTGAGACAAGGCCATCCCTCACCAACGCTAGTGAGGCGACTCTCGCCCATTGCCCCACTCATTGGTAAAGAAGAAGAAAAATCCAAAAAAAGAAAAGAAAAGAAAGAACAAAGGAACAAAAAATGTAAAGGGTGAAAATACGTACGACCAACTAGAAAGTCAGGTCCTTATTTATTAATATAGTTATTTCATATCTTTATTTGAAACAAATTTCACTTCAAACCCTTATTTAAAAAAAAAAAACGAGGGTAGCTTAGGCTCTTATTTGAAACAATGTCAATTTCTTTCAGAAAATAAGGACATTTCAAGTCCTTATTTGAAATTTTCCTTATTTCTGTTTTCTTGCTTTTCATCTATCTCCATGTGGCCGTGTATTCTATTGTGCGGCCTCCTCTTTTTAGCTATGCAATGGCCTATTTATATTGCATAGGAATCAACCTTCTCATATATTCTTTTCTTCAGTCAATTATTTCTTTCCCTAGTTGACTGATTCCACACAAATATTTTATTTTGAGGTTGTGGATCTCTCTCTGCCGAGCCAAATATTTGCTGCCCATATTTCCTCTTTGATTGACCCAAGAGCATTTGCTTTTTCTGCCCTCTTGTAGATACGCCAATTGCCAATATATGAGAGATCTCAAGGAAAAAAATAATCTGCCTATCTCTCATACATGAATATTCTGGAGTATCCTGCCGATTGCTTTCTTTACCATGTAAATATAAAGCTTTATTGTGAATAATTTTGGCCATGAAGAGAGTAACGGGCTTGAACAAAGTTTAATATTATTATGGGCTCGGTCCAATCCATTAAATTCAAAGTCATTAATCTAAGTCCTTCGGCCACCAATCCAATGCAACTATGTGGGTTTAATCACACAACTAATATGCAAATGCTCCTAATAGCAATATGCAATTTAACCTAATATTTTTTTCTAGAGGTTGGGGTTGATCCCTGATTTTTATATTTAATAAACAACTAATTAGGTTGCTAAAAATTTAGGTGTCAACAAATCAGAAAAAGTGTTATAGAAAGATCATTCAAATGAAAGTGAAGAGGAACATAAGGAGTTTAGGAATGAAAACATAGAAGCTAAACTTGTTGTTGAAGGTAAAAGGCAGTGGTGATGATATAGCATTGGC